>RJWK010066170.1:0-11894 GCA_004363435.1 Platanista minor | reverse complement strand
TCCGCGGCATGTGGGATCTTCCCGGACCGGGGCACGAACCCGTGTGCCCTGCATCGGCAGGCGGACTCTCAACCACTGCGCCACCAGGGAAGCCGCATTTCGTTTCTTTTTATGGCTGAGTAATATTCCGTTGTATATATGTGCCACATCTTCTTTATCCATTCATCCGATGATGGACACTTAGGTTGTTTCCATCTCCTGGCTATTGTAAATAGAGCTGCAATGAACATTTTGGTACATGGCTCTTTTTGAATCATGGTTTTCTCAGGGTATAGGCCTGGTAGTGGGATTGCTGGGTCATATGGTAGGTGGGGTTTCCTGTCTGGCTCTGGACTCGACTCGCCAATCCTCACTCTCCCTCCCTCTTCTACAGCAAACACTTCTGCCTCCATCCTTTCAGTGCTGGGCTGGGCAGCCCAGGTCCTGCTGCTATTGGTCATTCGCCAGTTACCACCGAAGACAGGGCACATGGTGAGGCTGCCGAGGGAGCACAATCTCCTAGCACTTTCCATCAATGGCTTTTCCCACTGACATGGGCAACACATGAGCCGAGTCCCCATTTAGGGAAAAACGATCTCACAATACGGAGACTAATCGGAGCTGAGATGGAGAAATCTTCCCAGAAAAATACAACATGTCCAGACAGAAGCACTTTCAGCTAGGGGTGTCCTCTCTGCCTTGGCCAAGAAGCAGAGGGAGGATAAGGGATCCACTTCCTGGACAGTGATGGGTCATGTGCTCATTTCCAGAGTGGACATTTTATGGGACCATCTCTGATGGCAAAATTGTAGACAGTGCTTAGGACACAGGAGAGGATTTCATGGGGGATGAAAAGGAGGCTTTTCAATGTTCCTAAAACCTCACTTGCCAGGACTCCTCCTAGTTCCCCTCTTTCTGGCTGATTCATGACATGTTTGTGATCGGATGTAACCCATGCAGCCCCTGCAGGCTCAGTCTTGCCCAAGCCCTGACTTAGTGCTGAATGGAGCAGGGAGGTCATTGGAAGGTAGAGTACAAATTACTTATATGGTCACAGGCCCAATATCATAAGTCGAGGGGAGCCCACTGAGCTGGAGCTTTCCTCGCCCTCAGCAGGCTAGCCTGGTTATGAGTGGGCTCCTGCCTCAGTTTCCCTGACTGGTGCTTCAGCTCCCCTAAGACTGGAATCTTATCTGAATCTGGTCACCAAGGCTGGGAACTTGATGCTCTGCTAAGCTCAGACAATCTTTCTTCCATGGATGGCTCCTGCTCCTCTGCCATCTGGAATTTGTATTTCTGTGGGGCCTATGCAGCCCCCTTCCCAGGGACAAACATAAATCATGACACTGTCCTCTCTGGCCTCCAGAAATATCTTCTGTGATGCCTGAAATCAGGGATGACGAAAATAGTGTACACGTCACCATTCCTCTCATCCACTCCCATGCAGACATCACTAACTGATCTCCGCACGCTTCTCAGTGAATCCAGATGTGGCCTCGATACATGGTCCTTGGCAGCTACCATGAATTGACTGATACTGGCATTCAAGGTGAGACCCATCTGCCCTCTCTGCCAGACCCTTCTGTCAGCCCATACGTGGCTCTTTGTCTTTTAGGCTCCAACCCATCTTGGTCCATCACTGAGCCCATCCTGATTCCTAGCCAAAGTAGACAACTTTGGAGCAGTCCTTCCAGGCCACCTGCACCTGATTCGCTAATATCCTGCTCCTAGGAGGGAAACCCTTTACACTGCACCTGGGGAATTCTGTGGCTGCCAGACCCTACTCACACCTGCTCTTATTATTCCAGGAGCTTCAGCCAAGGACTGCCAATAGGTCAGCTGCTCATATCCCACCCATCCCACCGCAGTCCTCATTACCTGACTCTGGTTCACCATCCCACACTGGCTTCCGGAGGAATTGTTTTCTAAATTGCAAATAATGGATAAAGAAGATCGGTGAGCAGCCTGAGCCTCCAGAGCCTCAGGACCAGCTGCTCTGGGCTCACCATTCATGCCCATGTTGGTGAGTGCTTGTTACGAGCTTGTCTTTCTTACTTGGTTGTGAGCTCCTAGAGGCACCAAAGGACCCGGTCCTGTTCATTTTCATTTTTCTCCTACTATCAGCCTGAGGGATGGATAGATGAATGCTCCCCAGTTCATTCTTGGGTACCAACTCAGGAAGTTTCTACTCTTTGCGTCCTCTTCTCCCCTGGGCCTCCGGCCACATCCAGGGTGGACACATGACCATTCATAGGTGGAGCAGGGCACTGCCCCAGCTGTGGGAGAGTGGAAGCCCCCAAGGAATAACAAGAAAGCACTGAGAAGGAGGAGAGTGAGCATCCTCCAGGGAACCAGCTGGCCAGTCTCCCTCCTGCATGGGCACTCTGAACACTCTGCAAGCCCACTGCCTCCAGAAGGTCTTCTCCTAGTCTAGAAAAAGCCAGGCTCTGTGAACAACAGAGCATTCTGGAGTATGGGGGGGAGCCCCAGAGAGCATCCTACCATCTGAGCCCATGCAGAAGTACATCCAAGATGATATGCAGGGGACTGGCCGTCCCCCACCTGAAATGCTTTCTCTCTCTCTCTCTCCAGGACTCAGATGCTCCTGAGCACTATTACCCCATCAGGTCTGACCTCAGCCTCCTGGGAGTGCCCCACTCTGGGGCAAATGCACAGATGCACTGGCTTGGTCCTCAGTGAATGGGTGGCAGGCCTAGAGACCCAGGCAGTGGCCATGAAACAACAAGCTCCTGAAAAACAGGAGCTCTGCTGCGATTCCTCCAGCTGTTGGGATACAGGCAACCTCTCAGGACTGGCCTCTTCTAATCCCTGTTGGTGAACCATCTTTTACGTGTCAAATTGGTGATCCACTGTCTAAACATGTTAATACTCAGTGTCGGGGAGGGTGTGAGGACTTGGGTATACATTGCCGGCAAGAATATAAATCTCTCCGGAAAGCAGTTTGAAACTGCCTACCAAAAGTCTCTGAAATGGCCATGCCCTTATGGATTTATTCTAAGGAGATAATCGGATTCACCCAATGATTTATGTATAAAAATTTTTCATTGAGGCAATATCTATCAGAGGGGAAAAGTGGAAACAATTTAAACACAAGGGATTGGTTAAATAATTATACCAATATAGCTATATTATATATATTAAAAATTCTAATTTTATGCTCACATATACACACAACACCTGGAAGAATAAATACCAGCATATTTATGGTGGTCCTATCTAGAGGGTCAGATCATAGTTACTTGTAATTTTCTCTGTGCTTCTGTGCATTCCCCCATTTTCTCCCATGAACATGTGATATTTTATAATCTGTAAAAGCAAGACACGTGCTCTTGATAAAAAGACTAGCATCTCCAAGTCTGGCTGTCAAGCTGCAGTTTGAATATAAATTGTTTGACTCTAAAAAAGCCCAGAGATCTCACTTAAACTAACAAATGATTATGCTTTATAAAGCATGCAGAACCAAATCAGGGTTCTGAATTGTGCTGCCATTTCTCTGCACTTACCAGTCAGTGGCTCAGACTCCAAGTGGGCACAGGTGAGAAATAAAAACCACAGCTGTGCTCAGCCCTTGACGTTTTACCGGGCGTCTGCCCACAGGATCCCTGTTTAACCTTCCCAAGCACCGTGTGAAAAAGGCATGGCAGGTATTAACACTAACCCCATGTTCATACAGGAGGGAATGCAGGTCCTGAAAGGTTAACTGTTTCATTCAAACGTGTTGCTCTAGGGAGGAGCCAGGCTGGGGCTTTAATCCAGGTTTCCTGAGGACTCCAGCTCCTATACTCGTGCTGCCTTTTGTCACCTGGAGCACGGTGGATGGGCAGAAGTTTCTGTGAGTCAAGATGGAGAAATGCCAGTACTAGGAAAATGACCTAGATTTAGTCAGGTGACTTTTATCCATCTGAAGGCAGTCTCTAGTGGTCTGCCACAGGGCTCTATCATCGCCCTGGCCTGTTCAACAGGAGAACTAAGCAGAACAACAGGTTTAGGTACCAAAAAAAAAAATCTTTCTCAACTAACCACAGAGGATTTCATTCATCATCCCTTTCTCTCCCTTCCAGCAAGCTCCTTCTCAGTTTTCAAGCCCACTCTTGTCTCTCCTATAGTAAAAACAGAGACAGACAGACTCAGAACCTCGCTTGGCTTGACATCTCCCCTGATCATTCAAACGTCTCTAAAGAGGTGCCAAGACACTCTGGTCTCTCCTTCCTCACCTCCCCTTCATGCTTCAGCTCCCTGCCTTGGGGGTGGGGGAGCCCTGCTTGGCTAACCCCGCTCACCCTGGAGCCACATCCCGAGAGCCAGGTCCAGCAGACATTGTGCAATCTTGATCTTCCTGGACACTCGGCTGCATTGACCACTGCTGCTCCCCCTTCTCCTGAATGCCCTGACCCCTTGGGATCCATGCACCTGACTCCCAGCTCTCCCAGGGCCTCAGCGATGGTCCCTCCGTGTAAGCCTCTTCCTCTGCCTACCCGGGGTATCTCCCAGAGCTCCCAGCTCTGCCCCCGGCTCTCCCCACTGTGACTGCCTCCCCCAGTTGACCTCATGCTCTTTCACGGTGCTGACTGCCACACTGTGATGGTTAACTTTATGGGTCAACTTGACTGGTCATGGGGGTGCCCAGATTAAACATTATTTCTGGGTTTCTCTGTGAGGGTGTTTCTGGATTAGCATTTGAATTAGTGGACTCAGTAAGGTAGATTGCCCTCCCACTGTGGGTGGGCATCATCCAATCACTGAGGGCCTGAATACACCAAAAAGGTGGAGGAAGGAGGACTGAGCTTTTTTTCCTGCCTCACTGTTTGAGCTGCAACATCACATCTCAGACTGGGATTTATACCATCGGCTCCCCTGGTTCTCAGGCCTTAAGACTCCAACTGAATCACAACACCATCTTCCTGGGTCTCCAGCTTGCAGATGGCAGATCCTGGGACTTCTCAGCTTCCATAATCACGTGAGCCAGTTTCTCATAAGAAATATACAGCTATCTCCTATTGGTTTGGTATCTCTGGAAAACCCTGACTAATACACACATATAAACTCATTAACTCCTAAATCCATCTGGAGTGTCTTTCCTAAAACTGCTCGACCCCCTGGAATATTCTGGATCTTCCTTTTCTTTCATTGTCTCCCCGCCCCCACCCCCAAACTTAATAAACATTAAGTCACGCTGATTTCACTCCCATGTGACTCAACTCCCACCCCTCCTCTCCATCCCTGTCCTCCGTGCCATTATCCTAGCTCGGCTCACATCATCTCGCAGCTGGACCAATGCACTGTTTTCCTAGATGGACCCCCACTTCCTGCTTTGAACCCTTGCAACCCACCCCGTGTGATCTTTCAAAACATCTGATCATGCCTCTTCCTCCCTTCTAAGGGCTCGTCAATGGCTCGCCCTTGTCTATAGGACAACATTCAGATCCTTAACATTCAGACAGGCCTCTCTGCTCCCAACCCTGCCTCTTTTTTTACAGCATCATCTTACCTCCTCCCTTCCCTTCTAATTATTATTAATTCATTAGTTTACCACACGGACTTTTTCACACTCACCATGCTGGCCTGGGCCTCCAAGTCTTGGCTCAGGCTGCCCCTTCTGCCTGGAATGCCTTCCTCTCCATGCCTTCACCCCTCCCCCACTCACTGGCTGGCTCTCTCTCTCTCTCTCTCTCTCTCTCTCTCTTAAGACTCAGCTACGATGACACCACCTCCAGGAAGCAGAGGCCAGGCAGGGAGTTGTGGTCCACCCTAGCATACTGGATTATAATGATGATATATACCATCTACTGAGCTTTTGTTACGTAACATAAGCATTTTCCTGCGTTCTCCTATTATAGCCTCATAATAAGTCCATAAGGTAAGTTCTATTGTTATTCTCATTCTATAAATGAGGCAAGTGAGGCTTAGAGAGGTTCAGTGACTTCCCCAAGGTCACAACGGTCATGAGCAATGGAGCTGGACCTGAATCCAGGCTGATAACAGCCAGAGCCTGCCACATGACTCTCATTGATTTGTTCACAAGTCTCCCTCTGCCCTGGGAAGACCTGGCATCTCCTCGTCCTTTGGGTTTCTTCTTTCTCTAGGAGACATTCTCTAACCCACCTGCCTTAAATGGGCTCCACACCCATCCTCTACAACCCCACAGCTCCCTATTAACCCCGTCACAGCCCTGGTCACTGTGTGTGACTACTGGCCTGTCCCCCAGCTGAGCTGGGAGCTCCATGAGGCTCAGGTGAAGGCTGCTTTGGATCGCCAGTGAATTCCCACCGCCTTGCACTATGCCAGTAATTCCTGATCAAATTACTACAGGCTTTACTTCTTTTCCCACTGGAGGCTGAGCCCTAGTCTAATAACTCCATCTAATAACTTTGAGATGTAAAGGTGGGTAGAGGTGAACTAAAGTCAAAACTCCAAAAGTCCAGAAATTAGCCTGGGAAACTGGGCGTCTGCTCTGGGGTGATGTTTTTGAATGCTTTCATCAAGATGGGAAATATAAACAGAGTTGATGAGCATCTTCTCATGAGAGTCCATCCTTCCCCCATCGTAGTTCTCTGGGTCACACCACCAGTTTTGTGTATTGTTCATTTCTACTTGTGAATGAAATGTCTATAAACGTTTTCTGAATGATGAAATGAGTTGAATGAAAAGGAATAATCTGTATGTCAGGGGACCTGAGTGTGAGAAAGGTCAGCTCCTGACAAAAAGACAATGGACAAACCACTTTGCCTGGCTGGGGTCAGTTTCCTCATCCGAAAAATTGGGAATTTAGGAGGCAAGGCTCAAAGTTTTCTTCTAGTTGTAAAACAGTTTATCAGGGACTATGGCATCTGTGGCCTCTCTGATTCTGACTCCCATTCATCTCATGCCCACTCATCCCCTCCAGCCACCCTTGACTGCTTGCTGTTCCCTGAACATGTCAGGCCTACACCAGGGCCTTTGCACTTGCTATTCCTGCTGCCTGGAACACTCTCCCCAGACATCCCCCTGGTTCACTCCTTCCCCTCTTTCAGATTTTCACACAATTATCATCTTCTCAAGGAGGCTTACTGGGTTACCTATTTGCTCCTATTTGCTCTTTATCACACAATCAACACTAGAGCAGCCATAAGGAGGAACTTTTTTAAAAAATCACCCACAATCTCACTGCCCTCCCATATCAATTGTTTCCTTTTTTATTTCCACCTAGTCCCTGTCCGCATAAGACCTAGTTTCCATGGTTGTAATAAATATGGGGACACAATTTTGCATTCTGCTTTTTTCACTGAAAAATAATATCATAAACATCTTTCCATATTGCTAAATAATGCTATTATAATTGTAAATGGCTGCATAAATCCATTAGGTCAATATACCATAAATTTCCTAGTCATTCCCCTATTGTTGGACATTTTTACAGTTCCCAATTTTTCATCATTATAAATAATGCTGAAATCAACACTTTCATGCATATAACTTTCTTCTTCTGTTGAATTCTTTCCACAGGATATAATCCCAGGAGGGGAATCACTGGGTCAAATGACATGAGTACTTTATGACTCTTGACACGTGTTGTCAAATTGGATTCCCAAAGGACTAATTTCCATTGCCACCAGCAACGTGTGAGCATGCCCGTTTCTCTGCAAATACCCCAGCACTGTATCGTGTCCTCACAAGGCTTTTAGAGCTAATTGACTAGGGGTGAAGTGTAGTTTCATTGTTTGTTTGTTTTCGGTTTTTTTGGTGTGTGGTACGCGGGCCTCTCACTGTTGTGGCCTCTCCCGTTGTGGAGCACAGGCTCCGGACGCGCAGGCTCAGCGGCCATGGCTCACGGGCCCAGCTGCTCCGCGGCATGTGAGATCTTCCCGGACCAGGGCACGAACCCGTGTCCCCTGCATCAGCAGGCGGACTCCCAACCACTGCGCCACCAGGGAAGCCCTCATTGTTTTAATTGACATTACTTTCATTACTAGCAAGACCAAATAGCTTTCCTGTGTATTTACTTGCTGACTCTGTTTCCTCTGATGTGAACTCCAGATAGCTTTCTTACCACTTCAGATGGGCTGGTTACATAATATCAAGATTAACCCCTTCCTGCCATATTTGGCATAAAATTATACAACAGTCAATTGTGTTTCTTTCCATTTTTAGATGTTTTTTATTGTACAGAACTTTTACATTTGAATATAGCCAGATTAGTGCATCGTTTCCTTTTTTTTTTTTTTTTTTTTCCGGTACGCGGGCCTCTCACTGTTGTGGCCTCTCCCGTTGTGGAGCACAGGCTCCGGACGCGCAGGCTCAGCGGCCATGGCTCACGGGCCCAGCCGCTCCGCGGCATGTGGGATCTTCCCGGACCGGGACACGAACCCGTGTCCCCTGCATCGGCAGGCGGACTCGCAACCACTGTGCCACCAGGGAAGCCCGATCGTTTTCTTTTGTTAGATCCTTTAAAGTACAAACCTTGGCATTGCTCTCTACTGTAGTGGAATATTTTATTTTGATCCAGTAGTCCCAGCTGTGTGAAACTATTTTATTCTTTTTTTCAGGCTGAAATTGAAATGCCTGGTTTCAAACCCACATTCTACCTCTTAACTAGCTGTGTGACCTCAAGCAAGTTACTTAACCTCTCTGTGCCTCATCAGGAAAATGGGGATAATAACAGTGCCTACCTCATAGGATTGTTGTGAGTATTAAATGTTAAAATGCAAGGCACTTGGGACTTCCTTGGCACAGTGGTTAAGAATCCGCCTGCCAATGCAGGGGACACGGGTTCGAGCCCTGGCCCGGGAAGATCCCACATGCCGCGGAGCAACTAAGCCCGTGCGCCACAACTACTGAGCCTGTGCTCTAGAGCCCGCAGGCCACACCTACTGAGCCCGTGTGCCACAGCTATTGAAGCCCGCGCGCCTAGAGCCCGTGCTCTGCAACAAGAGAAGCCACCGCACCGAGAAGCCCGCGCACCACAACGAAGAGTAGCCCCCGCTCGCCGCAACTAGATAAAGCCTGAGCGCAGCAACGAAGACCCAACGCAGCCAAAAATAAATAAGTAAAATAAATAATTTTTTTAAAAAATGCAAGGCACTTATAAGCGTACGTGGCACCTGCTAAGAGCTGAAGTGATGTTAGCTTTCACTGTCATCCTTGCAGTCCTCATTGTGCAATGAATTTGCCCTTCCTCGCTGCTCTGAATCCTCTGCAAAATTTCCAAGTGTGATCTCAAGGGCTTCATCCACATCACTTATCACCAGAGACCCCAGCACTCGAACATTCATCTCTTCATCGGGACTCTTAAGGTGAGCTTGTTCAGTGAGTTACAGTCACGTCACAAATGTCCGCAGAACAGAAAAGAATATCATACATATTTTTGTTTAAGCCACTGGGCAAGCCAAGCTGCTCCACGCGTGGGGCATTCCTTCCGCCCCAGCAGCTTAGATACCCAACCACAGGGAATGTGGGCAGTGTGGTGTGAGCCTGGGCTAGCTCTCCCCTTGTCCTGGCACCCTCCCCGGTGCTGACAAAGGTCCAGGCACGCTCTGCGCTCGACAACGGTCCCCGCCTGTGACTGGCTCCCTTGCTTCCAGTCTCCCCCGCTGCCCTCCTCACCATCTCTAAAGCAGAAATCTCACTGCATCACCTCCCTGCCTAAGACCCTTTGGTGATGGGCAGGCTCTGTGAATAAAGCCCAGATGCCTTCCGGGGTCTCTCAGGCTCCACATAAGCTGACCCCCGATCCACATCCAGCTCAGCCCCAGCTGTTCCAGCTGCCCCCACTTCTCGTACTTTACATTTCTGTCCCTTGGGATTTCTCGAAGGTGCCCAAATACATACATTCTTTCTTTCTTCTGGCCTTTGATTTCATTCATTCATTCGTTCACCAAATATTTATCAAGCACCTAATATGGGTCAGAACCTGTTCTAGGAACTGAAGATTCGGCAGAGAACAACAGTAACAGTGCAAAAGAGACAAAGGCCCTGATCCCAGGAAACACACATTCTGATAGCGGAGACAGACGATAAGCAAATAGACAAATAATTGTATTATATGTCGGGGTGCGGGTGACAGGGAGTGATGGGTGGGGTGGCTGTGTCATACAGTGTCATCAGGAAAGGCCTCTCTGATACGGAATGTTTAAGCAGAGAACTGAACGACATGACGGGGAGAGCTATGCGGCCACCAGGGCGGAGCAGTACAGGCAAAGGGAACAGAATGTACGGAGGCCCTGAGGCTGGAACGTGCTTGGCTTTGTCCATTCCTCTGCCCTCCTCCACTTCACAAGACTAACTCCTGGTAATTTAATGTATTACCAAGGCCAGTCTGCATTACTCCGAAACTGTGGCTGGATAAAGGTCTTGAGGGAGGGGCAGGACATGAAGAGCTGGAAGGAAGGTTGACAAGCAGGGAAGGAAAGCCATCACCCACAAGACAGGTTCCTGGGGAGCAACAAGGCCCTCGGTAAGGCCAGGCCGGGGATGGCCAGACCTGGGAGGTGCTCCAGCATCAAGGGCCGGCCCCCCGCCTCTCCACGGCCCCTCCTTTCTGTGGGGTTGGGAGATGTGGGAGGGGCAGGCTTGGAGAACTATATGTAACTTCTGTGGGGAGGCAGCACCTAGTGGAAAGAGGTGGGCTTTGGAACCAAACCGATTTGCAAACTGTGCACGACGCTTAGGTGCTGTGTAACCTCGGGCAAGGTAACTAACCTCTCTGGGCCTCCGCTTCCTTCTCTGTACAGCAGGGATTCTTGAGACCTTGCTCACCAGGCGGTGTGTCAGTGTCTGCAAAGCTCCCACTGCATTGCTGGACATCTCATGCAGTGTGCTGGTCCCTTTGTTTCCTTCATCTCTGAGGCCCTGGGCTCAGGGATTCAGGGTGTGTATGAGGATACAGAACTGGGAAACAGTGCCCATCATTCAACAGAGTGGAAAGGGGAAGGGTAGAGGTGACCTGTACACCACCAAATCTCCAAATCAGAACCTACCAACGTCCTAAATGCTTTTCTCTCCTACTGTTCCAGTGAAATGGTAATGGGTTCAACCCTCAGTTATCCACATTAAGGAAGGAAAGGGCTGGAAAGAATAATCCAAAACAGTGGCTAATCACACCCAAATTATCAATTAATGGGCAGAGGTGGGACGGGAATATTCAATGTGACACTTCTACTTGGAAGCTTTCTCTCCCCGCTGATGCTCGGGCTCATGGGTTGGGAGATAACTTCCCCCAGGAAGAGACAGTAGAAGGATGTGTGTCCCCTAAACCTCCAGGGTGGGGGCCAGTGGACGAAGCTCTGATGGGGTCACCTGACCCAGGTCCACAGGAAGGAGACAGGTGAGTGTGTCCAGCTACAGTCATGACCAGAGCAGTGGCCAAAGGCTGACTCTCCCATCTCCCATCCAAGTGGGAGAAATCACATTCATGTCCCCACCCAGTGGTACTCCTGGTGCCTTGGGAGCTATTATAGGAGGGGCTGGCAGTGGGCTGGCAGGGGTCCTGAGGGACCCCTATTTGGGTTCTATGGGCTCCCCTGTCTTGGGCACAGATACGAGAGACAGGATCAAAACTGGGGCATCTTGCTGCCTCCCCCGACAAGGTCGTTTATCAGCTGAAGACCTGTGCTAATAGGTGTTAAATAGAGTTCAGTGCAGAATATTGAAAAGTAATGAGACTTGGACCCGAGAGAAGGAATTAAAAGGTGATCGCGCGTCCAGCGAGAGCCACCACCTGAATGATGAAAAGGAGGAGCCCTGACAGCCAGCGAGGGTTGGAGAAGAGGTCAGAGCGATGAGCCCACCCCAAACAAGTGAGGGGTGGTCAGAAGCAATTAAGCAGTTACCATACTTCGTCAGTTCTAGGGAGCACATTTTTCCAGATTTTAATATCTTTGAAATTGGGATGTATCTTTTTTTTTTTTTTTTTCGGTACG
>RJWK010066169.1:0-11895 GCA_004363435.1 Platanista minor | reverse complement strand
ACACTACCAAACATAAAATAGATAGCTAGTGGGAAGCAGCCGCATAGCACAGGGAGATCAGCTCAGTGCTTTGTGATCACCTGGATGGGTGGGAAGGGGAGGGTGGGAAGGAGGGAGACGCAAGAGGGAGGAGATATGGGAACATATGTATATGTATAATTGATTCACTTTGTTATAAAGCAGAAACTAACACCATTGTAAAGCAATTATACTCCAATAAAGATGTTAAAAAAAAAAAAAAAAAAAAGCTTGCCTGTCATGGTTTCATGGATTCTGGCAGAAGACATGAATTTCCTGGGTCAGAGTCAAGAGTTGTTATTGTCGTTGTTATTATTATTATTAGATTATATGGTTACTGTCATTACTACTCAGCAGTACCAGTTGCCAGATTGTTAGCATCCGTGTCAGTTTCCCATGCCCTAGTTCTCACAGATGACACGAAGAGGGCTAAGTGATGCAAACACATGCAGTGGGTTGTGTTACAGAAGAACACCAAGCTTAGGGAAGCTGAATCTTTTATAATGGGCAATAAGCATGGCTGAGCTTTAGAAGGAGAGATTATCTTTATTATATAGGGGAGAAATAAACCTTGTCTTTTGTTCTGGAGGGATATACTATCTCTATCTTCCAAGACTTTTCACTGTGCAATCACCCTTTAATAGTCAGTGCCTCTACTCATAAGACATGCAGAGACCCATGGAGAATTATTTTCCAGTAATTCTGATGTCCACTGAAGTTTGGGAATCATTGCCCTAGAAAGATTTAGCCATTATCTTCAGGGCTACCTTTGCAACAAGCCTGTTAGGTGCTGGCAAATATTCTGCCCTTGTTTGCTCCTGCCAGCTTGACACAGTCTCTCTCTTCTAGCCATGCTTCCACAGGTCATGTTATTTCTTTCAAGGTAACCCTTTGCTCTGGAAAATAGACACAGAAGCTGGCTCAGAGGCACTGGGGGCTCCTACTAAAGGATCTGTTTGAAGAAGTAGGAAAGTACTTAGAAGGAGAGCACATAAGGGCTTAGGCATTTATTTGTTAACTAAACAAATATGTATTGAGCACCTACTGTGTCCTAGCACTGTGCTAGATGCTGGTGCTATTAAAATTCACTCATTTGACACATATTTTGGGAGTGTCTGTTGTGTGCTAAGTACAAGTACTTTAAAGAAATAAAGCAAACTGCCATTCCCCTCAAGAAGGTTTATAAAGGAGATAGCTGACAGCTGTGTAAAAAAATAATTGTGCAATAGTGTGATAAACGCTACAATTGAAGTAATGTACAAAATGCATGGGGGACACTGAGAAAAGAATAGCCAATTCTACTGGAAGAGAATAAAGGAGGAGAGGGCAGGGCAAGGCACGGCAGGGAAGGGCAGGACAGGGGAAGCTTCACCACACAGAAGATGATTGCATTGAGTCTTGAAGTATATGTAGGAGTCTTTCAGGCAGACAAGGATTCCAATCAGAAGGAAGAACAGGGGACAATAACATAGAGGCACAGAACAGAATGGTGTTTTCAGGAAACTTCAAGTAGTTTGGCATGGGTAGAGTGTGAGGCGTGAAGGGAAAAATGAAAAGATGATACTTACAGGGTAGGTAAGGGCTAGACCAGGCAGGGCCTTATCTTCTGTGCTGAGAAAGCTGGGTGTATCCTAGTGGCAATGGGGCCTTGCTGAAGGGCAAAGCAGCAACTGCAAAATTAGATTTGCACTTTAGTAAAAAACAGCAGGAGAAAAAATGATGAAGGGGGTTTACCAAGTAGGTTTTGCAGAAGGTAGTGAGAGTGGTCCATGGAGAGAACAGCATGTGAAAAGGGACAGAGGTGTGAAAGTATATGGTGTGCTTGGGGAACAGCAAGTCGCTTGCTCAGAATGTTGGTGTATGGATGGTAATGAGACAGTCATAAGGCTACAAAGGCAGATGATGAAGGGCATTGTAGGGATGCAATGTCATGAGGTAGTTTAAGAGCATGGACTCTGGAGCCACATTACCAGCATTTGACTCCCATTTCTCTCATTTACTAACTGTATGGCCTTAGGGAAATTATGGGACCTCCTTGTCTCAGTTTCCTCATATGCAAAATGAGCATAATTACAACAACTACCTCAAAGGTTTGAAGATGAAATCATTCAATATGTAAAAATCAATTAGAATGCTCTCAGCATTAGGAAGTACCATATAAATGTTAGCTCCTCTTATTATTGTAGACCATGTTAATAAGTTTGAACTTAATTTTCTTTTCTTTTCTTTCTTTTTTGTTTTTTCAATTGGGAGTTCTCTGATGGCCTCTGAATGGAGAAGGTATACACAAAATGGTGCTTTAGAGAAACTGACTCAGTGACAGTGTGGGGAGGATGGCCTCCATGGGAAAGAAACTAGAGGCATGCAGTTGTGTTAGGAGAATATTGCAGAAATCCAGGAGAAAGAGGAAGACTTGACTAAAGCCAGTGACAATAAGATAGAGAGGAAGGGACACACGTGAGAAAGAATTTGGAGGCAAATTGACAGAACTAGGAAAGAGTTGGGTAAGGGCGATGAAGGAAAGGAAGGTTCGTACTCAGTTAGGGGTCCCAGGTCAGCTCCATGTTTGGGTGTGCCCTGCCAACTTACGTCTTCCCTTCCTGGTTCTGGATGCAGTGACTTCCCAACTCTGTTATATTTTCTTGCTTTCCTAAAAGTCCAGCCTCAGGCCCTTCAGCACAAACAGGATTTAAAAAAAATACCATCTGAGATTTCCTGGGAAACTGATAGAATAAAGCTGACCTACAGACTTAATTTACTACCACTGCTGCCAAATACCTAACAAAGTGAACAAAACTAAATCATAATTTAAAAAAAGAACACTAACAATTTGAATAGCAGCAAAGAAAGAGTAAAACTTCAAACTATAAAGTGCCAAAAGTGACAGCCAAGGATGGAAATTGAAGACCTTGGGACAGTGTTACAAGGTTCCTAACTCTGTTCCCACTCCCAGAAGCAGCACTTAGGGAAAAAGGCAAGTCAACAAAATCCTGTAAGTTATCACTAAACACCACCAATTTGGAGAGTAGTCAACAGGGGTTTGGAATGGGCAGGGGATGGGGGGAGGGGTTGAAGAACAGAGCATTTGGGGAAGAGTCCAGAGAATACCTCCAGGAGGAGAGTCCCAACATATTATTGCAGGATCTCAGCCAAGGCAGTGGGTGCTGTCAGAGCTTGTCATTTTATGGAGCTTCCTTACTTCCCTATTTCTTAGGAGTATTGAACCAAAGCTTTGGGAGTGGAATATACCCTGGCAGGTAGAAATGGGCCATGTATGGATATTTAATAAGACATCAGAAGACAGAGATCAGAGTCAGGTCCCACAGCAAGAGAGGCAGAGCCTTAGCTACAGAATAATGGATTGAACAGAACATTCTGCTTTCAAACAAGACCTTGGAAAGGAATATGAAAAGATCATAGATACGCTGGGAAGGGTGTTGTGGAGAATTCAACCAAATTATATCAAAACAAATAGAAGCTCTGGCCAGACCTGGCCATGTTAAGCATTAGCAAAGAAAAGAAATGGCATGGCTACCATGCCAACATACCACCACAACCAGAGGAGAAAAGGGAAGAAATATAGTATGCAAACAAGAGATTAAATCCATATGGAGCAGCAATTGCAGTCCTGGGCATTTATCCGAGAGAAATGAAAACTTATATTCACACAAAAACCTGTGCACAAATGTACCCTAGCAGCTTTCCTCATAATAGCCCCAAACTAGAAAAAACCCGGATATACTTCAACAGGTGAATGCTTAAACAAACTGTGGTACATCCATAACATGGAATACTACTTAGCAATAAAAGGAACAGACTGTTGATACAATAACTTGGATAGATATTCGGGAAACTATGCTGAGTGAAAAAAGCCAATCCCCTTCCTTAGTGAGCTGAGAAGGTGTGGTTAAAAAGGCAACACAAGGGATCCTTGTGGTGTTGGAACTATTTTCTATCCTGATTACTGTGGTGGATACACAAACCTACACATGATAAATTGCATAGAGGTAAATACACACACATACACAAGTGAGCGTAAGTAAAACTGGAGAAATCTGAATCAAATAAATGAACTTTATCAATGTCAGTATCCTGGTTGTGATTTGTACTATCATTTGCAAGATGCTGCCTTTGGGAGAAACTAGATGAAGAGTACACAGTGTCTTCCTGTATTATTTCTTTTTTAAAAAATTAACTTATTTATTTATATATTTTTTAGCATCTCTGTTGGAGTATAATTGCTTTACAATGGTGTGTTAGTTTCTGCTTTATAACAAAGTGAATCAGTTATACATATACACATATCCTCATATCGCTTCCCTCTTGCATCTCCCTCCCTCCCACTCTCCCTATCCCACCCCTCTAGGTGGTCACAAAGCACCGAGCTGATCTCCCTGTGCTATGCGGCTACTTCCCACTAGCTATCTATTTTACATTTGGTAGTGTATATATGTCCATGCCACTCTCAGTTTGTCCCAGCTTACCCTTCCCCCTCCCCATATCCTCAAGTCCATTCTCTAGTAGTTCTGCATCTTTATTCCCGTCTTGCCCCTAGGTCCTTCATGGCCATTTTTTTGTTTGTTTTTTAGATTCCATATATATGTGTTAGCATACGGTATTTGTTTTTCTCTTTCTGACTTACTTCACTCTGTATGACAGATTCTAGGTCCATCCACCTCACTATAAATAACTCAGTTTCGTCTCTTTTTATGGCTGAGTAATATTCCATTGTATATATGTGTAAGCTTTTCCCCTTCATCACTTTAAATATATCCTGCCACTCCCTTCTGGCTTGCAGAGTTTCTGCTGAAAGATCAGATGTTAACCTTATGGGGATTCCTTGTGTGTTATTTGCTGTTTTTCCCTTGCTGCTTTTAATACTTTTTCTTTGTATTTAATTTTTGATAGTTTGATTAATATGTGTCTTGCTGTGTTTCTCCTTGGATTTATCCTGTATGGGACTCCCTGTGCTTCCTGGACTTGATTAACTATTTCCTTTCCCATATTAGGGAAGTTTTCAATTATAATCTCTTCAAATATTTTCTCAGTCCCTTACTTTTTCTCTTCTTCTTCTGGGACCCCTGTAATTCGAATGTTGGTGCGTTTAATGTTGTCCCAGAGGTCTCTGAGACTGTCCTCAATTCTTTTCATTTTTTTTTCTTTATTCTGCTCTGCAGTAGTTATTTCCACTATTTTATCTTCCAGGTCACTTATCCGTTCTTCTGCCTCAGTTATTCTGCTATTGATCCCATCTAGAGTATTTTTAATTTCATTTATTGTGCTGTTCATCATTGCTTGTTTCATCTTTAGTTCTTCTAGGTCCTTGTGAATTCTATTTCCCAGATTTTGGATCATCTTTACTATCACTATTCTGAATTCTTTTTCAGGTAGACTGCCTATTTCCTCTTCATTTGTTAGGTCTGGTGGGTTTTTACCTTGCTCGTTCATCTGCTGTGTGTTTCTCTGTCTTCTCATTTTGCTTAACTTAGTGTGTTTGGGGTCTCCTTTTCACAGGCTGCAGGTTTGTAATTCCCGTTGTTTGTGTCTGTCCCCAGTGGCTATGGTTGGTTCAGTGGGTTGTATAGGCTTCCTGGTGGAGGGGACTAGTGCCTGTGTTCTGGTGGATGAGGCTGGATCTTGTCTTTCTGGTGGGCAGGTCCATGTCTGGTGGTGTGTTTTGGGGTGTCTGTTGCCTTATTATGATTTTAGGGAGCCTCTCTGCTAATGCGTGGGGTTGTGTTCCTGTCTTGCTAGTTGTTTGGCATAGGGTGTCTGGCACTGTAGCTTGCTGGTTGTTGAGTGGAGCTGGGTTTTGGTGTTGAGATGGAGATCTCTGGGAGAATTTCGCCATTTGATATTATGTGGAGCTGCAATGTCTCTTGTGGACCAGTGTCCTCAAGTTGGCTCTCCCACCTCAGAGGCACAGCCCTGATGCCTGGCTGGAGCACCAAGAGCCTGTCATTCCCATGGCTCAGAATACAAGGGAGAAAAAGAAAGGAAGAAAGAAAAAGATAAAATAAAATAAAATAAAGTTATTAAAAAAAATTATTAGAAAAATTTTTTTAAGTAATTAAAAAAAAAGAAAGAAGAGAGCAACAAAGCCAAAAAACAAATCCACCAATGATAACAAGAGCTAAAAACTATACTAAAAAAACAAAAACAAAAACAAGAAACAGACAGAAAGAACCCTAGGACAAATGGTAAAAGCAAAGCTATACAGACAAAAATCACACACAGAAGCATACCCATACACACTCACAAAAAGAGAAAAAAGGGAAAAAAGTATATATATCGTTGCTCCCAAAATCCATCTCCTCAATTTTGGGATGATTCTTTGTCTCTTCAGGTATTCCACAGACGCAGGATACATCAAGTTGATTGTGGAGATTTAATCTGCTGCTGCTGAGGCTGCTGGGAGAGATTTCCCTTTCTCTTCTTTGTTTGCACAGCTCCCGGGGCTCAGCTTTGGATTTGGACCCGCCTCTGCATGTAGGTTGCCTGAGGTCGTCTCTTCTTTGCTCAGACAGGACAGGGTTAAAGGAGCAGCTGATTCGGGGGCTCTGGCTCACTCAGGCCCGAGTGAGGGAGGGGTGTGGTTGCGGGGCGAGCCTGCGGCGGCAGAGGCTGGCGTGACGTTGCACCTGTCTGAGGCGTGCCGTGCGTTCTCCCGGGGAAGTTGTCCCTGGATCACGGGACCCTGGCAGTGGCAGGCTGCACAGGCTCCTGGGAAGGGAGGTGTGGATAGTGACCTGTGTTTCCTCACAGGCTTCTTGGTGGCAGCAGCAGCAGCCTTAGCGTCTCATGCCCGTCTCTGGGGTCCGCATTGTTAGCCGCGGCTCGCACCCGTCTCTGGAGCTTCTTTAAGCAGTGCTCTTAATCCCCTCTCCTCGTGTACCAGGAAACAAAGAGGGAAGAAAAAGTCTCTCGCCTCTTCGGCAGGTCCAGACTTTTTCCCGGACTCCCTCACGGCTACCTGTGGTGCACTAACCCCTTCAGGTGTGTTCACGCTGCAAGTCCTCTCCCTGGGATCCGACCTCCGAAGCCAGAGCCTCAGCTCCCAGCCCCCTCCCGTCCCGGCAGGTGAACAGACAAGCCTCTCTGGCTGGTGAGTGCTGGTCAGCACCAATTCCCTGTGCGGGCATCTCTCTGCTTTGCCCTCCGCTCCCCTGTTGCTGTGCTCTCCTCCATGGCTCCAAAGCTTCCCCACCTCCACCACCGGCAGTCTCCGCCCACGAAGAGGCTTCTACTGTGTGGAAAACTTTCCGCCTTCACAGCTGCCTCCCACTGGTGCAGGTCCCATCCCTATTCTTTTGTCTCTGTTTTTTCTTTTTTCTGTTGCCCTACCCAGGTATGTGGAGAGTTTCTTGCCTTTTGGGAGGTCTGAGGTCTTCTGCCAGCATTCAGTAGGTGTTCTGTAGGAGTTGTTCCACATATAGATGTATTTGTGGGGAGGAAGGTTATCTCCACGTCTTACTCTTCCGCCATCTTGAAGCTCCTCCCCTCTCCCTGTAGTATTTCTTACAATTCTACGTGAAGCTACAATGATCTTAATAAAAAGCTTAATTAAAATAAAAGTATATGAAAGAAAACACAACCCAAGGAGAACAAGAAATTTCTGAGTAGTTCACATGTTAGAACCCCCCAAAACACGAATTCAATAAATAAGAACTCAAAGACAAGATAATAAACAATAAAAAGAGGATATGGCAGCATTAAAGAAACATAGTAAGAACCAAAATAATAACTATTTCAGAACTAATAAATTAATTGGAAACAGTGTGTCTCAAAATAGCCATGACTGAAAATAGAATCACTGACTTGGAAGGAAGTATTGTGATAATCATAGTGAATCAAAGCTAAAGGATAAAGGTATTAATTCAATCATAGACAGGATAATAGTCATGGAAAATGATGACAATCTAACTAGGTTAGTTAGGATTCCTAAAGTCTATGGAGAATTCAACAAATTGTGCAGAAAAGGTACTTAGGAATATAATAGAGAAAACTTTCCCTGAAATGAAAGAAGAACCAAATCTGTAGCCAGAAAAGACATACTGTGCTCCAGAAAAAATTTATAAGTGTGACTGATATTGAGACTTATCATAAGTAAGCTTTTGATCATCAAGGATAAAAAGAAAACTATTCTTCAGGTGTATAGACAGAAAAAAGTAGCATATTTATATGAAGGAAAAATCAGCCTGGCTCAGACTTCACAGCAATATTCAATACCAAAAGACAATGAATGAAGCAGGTCTATAAAGTGTTGTGACAAAGTTTAAGAGAGACTCAAAGACATCTTACCCAGCCAACTACTTTTTCAAATAAAAAGGCAATAGGCAGAACTCAGTGAGTACAGCATTCATAGAACCCTCTACGAAAGCCAGCCAACCAAGAGAAAAATCAAATTAAAAAATCTGGGAATAGATGAGCCATGATAAAAGAATACAGGTAGGGGAATTCCCTGGCAGTCCAGTGGTTAGGACTGCACTTTCACTGCCATGGGCCGGGTTAAATCGCTGGTGGGGAACTAAGATCCTACAAGCCATGCAGCGTTGCCAAAAAAAAAATTATACTACATATACATTCCCTAAATAACTGGGCGCAGACAAAAAATACATATTTATACTACATATATATTCCCTAAATAACTGGGCGATGCTGGTGGCAAAGCAGTATATAACAGTTAACAACACTGACAGAGTAATGTTATAACTAAAAAAAATCTGGAGGTTGGGGGAGAGGATTTGAGAGAAAGTATAACGGTGATAAACTTATCTTCCATAGTGTGGAGTCAATATCTCTTGAGGTGAAATAATATTTATCCAAAGGTTAGCAATTCCTTTGGTTTCATTTTAGTCTTCTGTTAAATTCAAGTAAAATTAGATTGAATACTTTTTAATAAAACTTCCCTGCACACTATGATCCTATTTTTATAAAATCTTTTTTATCTAGCCATCCATCCATCTCTTTTCTGCGTATGTGCATAGAGAGATGTCTGAAATAATGTTCACTAAATATTAACACTGATTATTTTTGGATGGTGGAATTTGGGGTGATCTGTTGCTTTTTTATTTGTATAAAAACAGTAACATCATTCTTTTTTCAGAAGAAAGTAAACTGTATTTATTCTTTGGTTGTACTGGATTCAAATTTTATCTGACATGGTATGACATGAATGGACCATGTCAGAAACTTGTATATTTTTACTTCATCAGAAATATTTTTTATGATGTGGAATGACATTTCTCTACTGTAGGAGAATACGTATTGGTCAACTAAATATGCAATTAGCACCCACTATGGTTCCAACTCTATGCTAGGGCCCAGAGGAGAAATATGGCTTCCTCCCTTGAAAGAAATTTCAATTCAGTTGAAGAGACAAGATTCATATTAAGGAGAAGTTTGTCACCAAACATAGATATGTCAAAATAAGTGAAAACAGCTCCACAGTTTAAAAAAAACCCAAACAAATGTCAAATGGGTATTTATATGGCAAGAATTATTCTATGTATAGGTGATACAAAGATGAATAAAGTACATTCTCTGTATTCAAGTAAATTAAAATTCAGCTGGGGAGACAAAGTATAAATACATAATTCTATTTTTTAGTTTATTTTTTAAACATCTTTATTGGAGTATAACTGCTTTACAAAGGTGTGTTAGTTTCTGCTTTATAACAAAGTGAATCAGCTATACATATACACATATCCCCATATCTCCTCCCTCTTGAGTCTCCCTCCCTCCCACCCCTCTAGGTGGTCACAAAGCACGGAGATGATCTCCCTGCGCTATGTGGCTGCTTCCCACTAGCTATCGATTTTACATTTGGTAGTGTATATAAGTCCATGCCACTCTCTCACTTCGTCCCAGCTTACCCTTTCCCCTCCCCATGTTCTCAAGTCCATTCTCTACGTCTGCGTCTTTTTTCCTGTCCTGCCACTAGGTTCTTCAGAACCTTTTCTTTTTTTTTTTATTAGATTCCATATATGTGTGTTAGCATACGGTATTTGTCTTTCTCTTTCTGACTTACTTCACTCTGTATGACAGACTCTAGGTCCATCCACCTCACTACAAATAACTCAATTTCGTTTCCTTTTATGGCTAATATTCCATTGTATATATGTGCCACATCTTCTTTATCCATTCATCTGTCGATGGACACTTAGGTTTCTTCCACGTCCTGGCTACTGTAAATAGAGCTGCATTGAACATTGTGGTACATGACTCTTTTTGAATTATGGGTTTCTCAGGGTATATGCCCAGTAGTGGGATTACTGGGTCGTATGGTAGTTCTATTTTTAGTTTTGTAAGGAACCTCCATACTGTTCTCCAGAGTGGCTGTATCAATTTACATTCCCACCAACAGTGCAGGAGGCTTCCCTTTTCTGCACACCCTCTCCAGCATTTATTGTTTGTACATTTTTTGATGATGGCCATTCTGACTGGTGTGAGGTGATATCTCATTGTAGTTTTGATTTGCATTTCTCTAATGATTAGTGATGTTGAGCATCCTTTCATGTGTTTGTTGGCAGTCTGTAAATCTTCTTTGGAGAAATGTCTATTTAGGTCTTCTGCCCGTTTTTGGATTGGGTTGTTTGTTTTTCTGATATTGAGCTGCATGAGCTGCTTGTAAATTTTGGAGATTAATCCTTTGTCAATTGCTTCATTTGCAAATATTTTCTCCCATTCTGAGGGTTGTCTTTTCATCTTGTTTATGTTTTCCTTTGGTGTGCAAAAGCTTTTAAGTTTCATTAGGTCCCATTTGTTTATTTTTGTTTTTATTCCCATTTCTCTAGGTGGTGGGTCAAAAAGGATCTTGCTGTGATTTATATCATAGAGTGTTCTGCCTATGTTTTCCTCTAAGAGTTTTATAGTGTCTGGCCTTATATTTAGGTCTTTAACCCATTTTGAGTTTATTTTTGTGTATGGTGTTATTATAACTTGATAATTTTAAGGTACAAGTATGCCAGTGGTACAATGGGAACGAAAAATTGAATAAAAAATGTAGTTAGGGAGGGATAGGTTGAGAGTTAGGGATTAACAGATGCAAACTATTGTATATAGGATGGATAAACAACAAGGTCCTATTGTATAATACAGGGAACTATATTCAGTAGCCTGTGATAAACTATAATGGAAAAGAATATGAAAAAGAGTGTGTATATATATGTATAACTAAATCACTTTGCTGTACAGCAGAAATTAACACATTGTTAATCAACTATATTTCAATAAAATAAATTTAAGGGGCTTCCCTGGTGGCACAGTGGTTGAGAGTCCGCCTGCTGATTCAGGGGACGCGGGTTCGTGCCCCGGTCCGGGAAGATCCCACATGCCGCGGAGCGGCTGGCCCCGTGAGCCATGGCCGCTGAGCCTGCGCGTCCGAGGCCTGTGCTCCGCAACGGGAGAGGCCACAACAGTGAGAGGCCAGTGTACCGCAAAAAAAAAAAAATAAATAAATAAATAAAATAAAAAAATAGGCAGGATAACAAGTTGAAAGAAAATGTAATTAATACTGAATCAGTAAAGACAGAAATAGATGAATTGGACATGGCTTGTGTTTAATTCTGCAAATGGTTTTGTGCCAGCCTCCTCTTCTGTTTCCAACATTTTATACCAAGTCACTGAGACTCTGCCTAATGTCATCCTCCAACATGACCATGTTTCTTTGATAGTTCAGCTTGGCAAACATATGAGGCCCTCTGTGTGCCAAGCTCTGTGCCAGAGATCCAAAAACACATAAATAATACACAGTTTCTTCCTCAAAGAAGGGGAAGAGGGAGACAACTAACATTTGTCAAATGCCCACTTGCGCCAGGCAGTGTGCTAGATTTTTTGTGTTATCTCATTTAATCCTCGCAACAACCCTATGAGATA
>RJWK010066168.1:0-11894 GCA_004363435.1 Platanista minor | reverse complement strand
AAAAAAAAAAAAAAAAAAGGGTGGTTTAGTTGAAATTCTTCAGGATCTGGGTGCATACATCATGATTTAGCAATCACAGACCTGGCTGAGATTGATCAAAAATTCCTTGCAAGTCAGATTTAAATGAAGTGAGAACACACACGAGAGAGGGCACACACAGAGGACTATACCTGGCGAGCAAGGGCTCCAATTCTGCCACTTTCTGTAACTTAGAGGCAGTGTGATCCTGCGTTATCTCAGTTTTTCCAACTAAAACAAATAAAGGTGGTAAGGCCTCTCTCACAGCATCCTAGGAAGGAAGGATAAGGAAACTTGAGGGATTACCTAGTGTGGTTTTGGGTTGAGAGAAGGCCCTCAAACCCTGTTACGTCCCCTCCTGCCCCAACTCCCTCCAGAGGCACTGCGTTGCAGGGACCTGGCCTGTCCCAGCGCCCCCAAGTGTCCACCCAGCTTGCGCTCAGCTCCCAGAAACAGCAGAAGGATCTTAATTCATCTTGTTTCCAAAGTGAGTAGCCTGCAACCCACCTGTGCTTATTTCAAACCAGACCACTTCACTCACTATAGAAATTCAAAGGAAAATGCATCTCTTCCACCCCTCCCACAGACACTACTCCATCTGCTCTGCCCCCGGAGCCTGAGTAACGGGGGCACATTCCTGGAGTGGAAATTACGTGATAAATTTTGGCCAACCTGGAACATATAGCAGGGGTCCAAAGTCACAAAGTAGTTCCTCAGGCATGTTTCCTGATCCAAATCATAGCAGGGCACACCCTTCTCGGAGTTAAGGGGATCACAGAAACCTAAAGGGAGAAAGGCAGTTCTGAGGGTACGTTAGAGACAAGGTCTATTTATATTCAAAGGGTATCACTCTTTGAGTTTTATGTATCAATGAAGGTTAAATCCAGAGTTTGTAAGCTTTTCATGATTATTAACGGTTTAACTGCAAGGAAGTAAAGAAGCCGTTCGATTAGTATCAGTGATGAAAAGCTAAAGAAGGTGCGGCATCCTTCCTCCCCCTGCCCTCCACTCCAGAAAAACCCACTGAATGAATGGTGGGCCTGTAGATTATAGATGCCTAATAATCACCTGGGTTTGACTCTTTTTGCAAATGCTACCCCCTTTCTTGATATATTTTTTTCCCAATAGACATTCTTTTTTTTTTTTTTTTTGCGGTACGCGGGCCTCTCACCGTTGTGGCCTCTCCCGTTGCGGAGCACAGGCTCCGGACGCGCAGGCTCGGCGGCCACGGCTCACGGGCCCAGCCGCTCCGCGGCATGTGGGATCTTCCCGGACCGGGGCACGAACCCGCGTCCCCTGCATGGGCAGGCGGACTCTCAACCACTGCGCCACCAGGGAAGCCCGCAGTAAGACATTCTTGAGGTCTGTGCCAATGGGTTCAGAATCAGCAAGACGACCGCTCATAACGTATGACAACTTGAACAACAGAAAAATGAAATCGAGTTTGTTGGCACTGGTAGAGGCTCCTGGATTCCCAGAGAGCAGCTGAAGAATCCACTGTGCCAGACGCACAATATTTTATAACCTCTACCCATTTATTTTGCAGAGCAATAAACATTTTAGAGGAATATTTACTGTTTTTTTTTTTTACACTTGAAAAGCAAACTTGTGGCAAGGGTGCCGGACACAAATAAAATTAGTAGTTAATAGGTAGACACAGGAAAGGTCAATTGCTGGAAGAGAATATATGAAACCGCTCTCGCGCAGATGGTAGGAGGAGGTGAAGGCATGCCAGGAGAGCAAGTTCATTACAGTCTAAGTGCCTTTTTTCCATTCTGGGGTGGGAAGCACACTCTCACACAACACACACGTGTACACACACATATTACAGTGGTAAATGCACAATCAAATGCCGATAACTTTTCTTCAGTAGTTTTCATATGTTTCACCGGAAGCCAAAGAAAGATTCTGAAAACCAAGAACAGACCTGTTCCGATGTTGCCTTAAGGCTGAACAGTATTTTCAGACGCAAACTATGTGGCAGTGTTTGGGGAACTTGTAGGGACACCGTAAAATATTTTCTTTCCGTGAGAAATTAAGTGCTGGTGCTTCTGCACTGAAGTGTGAAATCTCTCTGGACACTCTTCCTTGAGTCAGTGTGGACATCCTCAGGAAACCGATGCCCACAGAGGATACAAGATAAAACGACAGGGGAGTGAAAATCGCCAGTAAGCCCCTCCCTTTCCACTGCAACTGCCATATTGGAAACCCCCTTGGCTCGGAGGGCACTGGTTGATCCTAACGTGGTTCTAAGCCAAACTGTATGAGAATATGTAATGTGTGTGGATAAATAGGTGAAAACTATGGCATCTTTCAGGATTTCCATCCCCAAATGTGTTTATGGCTAACTGCAAATCAATGGTTGTTATGCTAGTTTAATATGGGGCCTTTACACCCTGTCTACAAATACATCTGAAAAAGAAGATACACGCAAAAACTGATTTTGGAACCTAATTACCCATAGGCACGTGGTATATGTGGTTTTATTTAAGCCACATTAAAGATAACTCACATGAACTACTGGAACAGTGGAAACAAATAAGTCACCCTACAGGACCCTAAGTAAGCTTTTAGACCAGTGTAGACCAGCTCCAGTTGTTTAGTCCCTCATTAAATAAAGTCTTTACCTAAAGATAAAAAGTTGATCATTCTTCCTCTCCCCTCCCAACTCACTGCGCCACAAAACTATTCCCATCTTCAAAAACAACTGGCATTGATTAACTAAATACATGAGAGATAACAGATCAGATCTACATTGACACTAGGAAGGCTTTTGGTTTATTTTTGCTCACATGTCATAGGAGTCAATGAACTCAAAATATACAGCTGGAGGCAAGGCATTTAACTGACGGTTGCCTGAGCTGGGCCAGCTTCTTTGACTCTCCGGATGCCACCTCCTGCCTTCCCGAACCCTCTTCTCTGTCCTGCTATCATCCTCCCCCACCTTTCCCCATCAGCTCCGTGGCTTCATGGATCTGCCTTTCTGTTCCTCCAATTTGGCTGACATCACAGACAATCATCACCACGATGTGGCTTTCACTTCTTGATGCTGTCTCCCAGATGACCCTTGATTCCATGGTCTACAAGCCAGTTTCACCAAATCCAGGGCTAGTTATAATGTTACAAGAATAGATTTCTTCTTCCAAAAGCACTTGGGCTTGTTATAAGGCACATCAACTAACTCTCATCATACAAAATGATCCAATTTTGACATAAAATCTCTAAAATAGAAACTTGGTTAAAAGCTGAAAGGGAACCTCAACCTTAGGAGGTTATAGATGTATCCCAGCGATAAGTGCTTTTTACACACAACTGGCCTCTTGGTATTGATTTCTGAGTTCTGAGGCACACACAGCGTTTGAATGTTCTCAATAGTAATAAGTCTTAAACCTTCTGAAGACAGACTGTTTTGCTTTGGAATGAGCCAAAAGCATTCAGGAGACAAATCTGGTGAGTATCCAGCTGGGGAATACCATTTGGGTCAAAGCTATAAAGTATCAAGAGTGATTTTCTGGTATGGTTTGAAAATTAGTTCTGAAAGTCATTCCAAAAGAGGCATTCCAGAAATGTATATTGCAATAGCATCATCAATGGAATAGAACGTGTTTTATCCCCTAAATTGGCTACTAGATGGATAATACTATTACATGCCTCCATTCCTTTAAATATGCTATTTGGTCCCTTTGCCTGGAATATAAGCCCTTGACTCCACCCTATTTCCCCCCAAAATCTAAATTCTTCTCTTCCTTCAAAATCTACTCTAGGAAGCCCTCTCCGAGTCTCAGTCTGACTCAGATGACCTACATCCAGGCTCCCACGTCGCCACCCTCTCTGCCTCCGTCCCCCCTCCCACCCTCCATCCTCCTCTGTAACATGCAAAGCAATATTTAAAGGACATTAAAAGCACTGGTTTCCTTTTCTGACCCCCACTACCAAACTGTCAGCTCCTTGCAAATAATGGCTATATTTTGGGGTACCTGACAGTGTGATGGCTTCACATGGTGCTCCATAAATGCCCGCTGCCCAAATACATCCATTTGAAAACTTAACCTCCTCACTTTAGTTTTAGTTTCACATCATATAATTTGGCAAACTTGTCATCTGTAGTTCAATGTCAAGCCAGGAGTCATTTTACAAGAAAGACTCTGACAGTGTTGCCCCTGAACCCACATGTTACTATTTTTTCAAAAATAATCTGAATTTTAGAAAAGAGAAAAAGGCTAATAAAGAAAATAATAACATGAGCTTAAAGCAGTGGGCTTAAAGCAGTAGTTTCTGTAAGAGTATCAAGCAAAAAAATATTCAGACCTCTATCAGAGCTATTCTTCAACTCATGGAAAAAGATACCCCATAAGGCTTACTATGAAGCATAATTCTCAGTACCGAATTCAATCTCTCCCATTAAGAATCTCGTGTGAATCACCTACTACTATTCCTCTTGGGGCTATATAGCCAACAGAAATAAGTGTTTGCATCAAAAGATATGTGTAAGTATGCTTATACAAACTTTATTCATAAATAGCCTCAAACAGGAAACAACCAGAATGTTCATCCATAGTAGTAGTGGGCAAACACACTGTGGGATATTCATACAGTGGAATACTGCTCAACAAGTACAAAGAATGAACCACAATAAACACAACTTCATGGATGAATCCCCACAGACACAATGCTGAGCTACTGAAGTCAGACCGAAAAGGTACGAAGATACATACAGTAAGATTCCATTTGTATGAAATCTAAAAACTTAGGATTTGGCACTTTATGTAAGTTTAGACTTCAGTGAAGGTTTAGATAAGTATAAGCTTGTTTAACAAACTCAAATGGGAGACTTTACCCTAAAATAACGCAGTAGGAGAAGGGCTGGCAGGAAGAGGGAGTTGATAAGAGCTCCTGGTGGAGGTAAAGAGAGGATAGGGAGCCTCTTGGATGAGCTCAGTAGTGCCATCAGAAAAGGCGATGTCAGGGCACTGGTATCTCAGGCCTGAGCTCTGAAGGAAGAGTGGCCCCAGATATTGAAGTTCTAGTGTTTGCGTCCCTTGGCAGAATCTTTTGGAACTGGTCACTCATGGAAGTCACCGTTACATAGTACATTAAGGTTTCAGAGGACTCTTTATCCTGAGATTTTTCATATAGATGATCATATATCCAAGTGCCCCTTCAGTATGGCAAAGTAGTAAATGAAAGTACTAGTGGGAAAAGAAATCACTTGACGCTGAGATGAAGTTCGAATGAGTTCGTTAATTTGAGAGGTAAAGATGACGTGGGGCTCACAATAGACCACAAGCCATTTTAAGTCTGTAAACCTGATACAAAGAACACATAAAAAAGGGGCAAGGAATTGATGGTAGAAGGGGTAGAATAGTCCTTGCCTGAAATGAAACACTCAGCTGGGTTTTGGGTCCTTTCAATCATTGACTGGCCTTGGTCATATGGAGGATCAAGTGAGAGGTCTGAGATCCATGTAAACATCTCTGTACTCAACATTCAAGACCCATGGCCTGGTTAGGTACATAACAAAGAAGACAAATTTAAGGACCCAAACAGTGAAGCTAGTCCCTAGGTTTTCTTTCTTCAGCAAACTTAGCTCCCCTTAAGCTATATATAACCCAGGCATTTAACTAAAGAGTTAATGAGGGGGCTTCCCCGGTGGCGCAGTGGTTGACAGTCCGCCTGCCGATGCAGGGGACGCGGGTTCGTTCCCCGGTCCGGGAAGATCCCACGTGCCGCGGAGCGGCTGGGCCCGTGAGCCATGGCCACTGAGCCTGCGCGTCCGGAGCCTGTGCTCCGCAACGGGAGAGGACACAGCAGTGCGAGGCCCACGTACCGCCAAAAAAAAAAAAAAAAAAAAGAAAGAGTTAAGGAGGACACAGGCAGAGCTGATACGGTTTCATTTCAAGGAAAAGAATTCCTGACACAATAATTAGTAATTAATAGTGAAGTTGCCTAAACTCAGTATCTAGGATCTTTAAAGGAGTATCTGTTTGGATGAAGGGGGCAGAACACATACCCAGTATCCACTCCGTCCCATGATGTTAGGAGCCTCTCTGCTGATGAAAGGTGTAGGTACATTGTACCTTACTTCATGGGGAATGTTGCCAGATTTGATAACAAAACAGGACG
The DNA here is from genome assembly GCA_004363435.1 of Platanista minor. Taxonomy (NCBI): domain Eukaryota; kingdom Metazoa; phylum Chordata; class Mammalia; order Artiodactyla; family Platanistidae; genus Platanista; species Platanista minor. The sequence continues at coordinate 5,753 of RJWK010066168.1, read as the reverse complement.
CCCAGTGAAGTGTGAATGTCTGGCAACCCCTTGCTTACCTATTTCTCAACGACCACATCTGGCTCCAACTAAAACCACATCATTATGCTCACATTTTACACGTTTACTTATTCTAAGTGGTTACAAAATAAAAACTGAGTAATGAGTTAATGACATTTTCCCATCCCCTATGTATCAGCTTCCTTCAGCCAGTGCATCACCCCTTTGGAATTTTAATGCAAATGCTAGGACACAAGAAAGAATCTAGAGGTCACATTCCACTATGTAAAAGTACTTCTTATCTGGAAGTTTCTTCCTTAAAAAAAAACAGTCACAATTTATCTAAACGAATGAGGGAAAAAAAACAGACTGGGTTTCTGTTTGAGGATGTGGTAGGCGGAGTGGGGAGAGATTTCCTCCTCTGGATGACATATACAGGAAGGATCAACTAAACATTCCTAGGACATCCCAGAAAGGTTCATCTGTCTTCAAATGTGTGGTAGCTGCATGATTCACACTTTTAGTTTTGACCCACTGGTACTTGTTTGAAAGCAGTGATTACCCACTAGAAAAGAGAGATTCTGGAAAGGCTCGGTTTCATTTGGGGTCTACCTAACACTACCACGACTGGTCTAAAACTAACACTAACATCCACAGATGGTGACACAGTGCTGCTGTGCAATCAACCAAGCCACTTCGTGTCTGATTATCCCTCTCCTTTGATTTTCACACCAATCTGCGATGGAGGCAGGATCAGTGTTGTTATTACCATTTTCCACACAGAGAAACAGAAGACCAGAGCTGACAGTTCTGCTGCGGGTAACCAGCAGAGCTCCGCATGAATGCTGTGTTAATTACTCCAAGAGACATGACTTTTCCCCCGCGTCTCATGCAACCGACCCCCAGGCCCTTAGCCCAAAGAGGAAGACATTACTATGTTGGGTTAAAAACCAAATTGGATCATTTAGTCTCCAAGAGTCCCATCCACTATTTATTTGTCTTCATTATTGATAACAATGGCATATTATTATGATAACTGGGGGCGGGAGGGTGGGGTGGGGGGTGGGGTGGGGAACAGTCATGGTAAGGCAGGTAGCAAAAGTTCTAGAACTGAGTCCGCTTCTTGAAGAATATTTAAAAAAGAACAGGGACTTCCCTGGTGGTGCAGTGGTTAAGAATCTGCCTGCCAATGCAGGGGACATGGGTTTGAGCCCTGGTCCAGGAAGATACCACATGCCACGGAACAACTAAGCCTGTGCGCCACAACTACTGAGCCTGACCTCTAGAGCCACAACTACTGAGCCCACGCACTGCAACCACTGAAGCCCGTGCACCTAGAGCCCGTGCTCCGCAACAAGAGAAGCCATCTCAATGAGAAGCCCGCGCACCGCAACGAAGAGTAGCCCCCCGCTCGCCGCAACTAGAGAAAGCCCGCGCGCAGCAACAGAGACCCAACGCGGCCAAAAAAAAAAAAAACCAAGAAAAACGTACTCTAGCCAATGGAACCCCCAGAGTATCCTGGTAGAAAGATACTGAAAAAAGGAATAACAAAAACATGACAAAGACAGCTAGCTCCCCTCCACAGTTTAATAACTAGACCAGGCAACACACCAGCTAACACTAAATGCATAATCTCCACGACAAAATGTTCCAGATTTTGATCCTAATCTCTACCTTTGAATGGATAAAGGGACTCTTTTCACCTTTCCAAAGCTCTGTAATAGAACAGTGCCATGGGGAAACATACATACAAAAACAACATTTATTTGGACCGTTGTACCTTTAGTGAGTGACATATAAAAGCTGGAAAATAAATTCCCATTTAACTAAATTGCTTCATTCTGTATATGTCTATGTCCCAATATTCCCCCCACCCCTCCCCCAAGCCCCATGGGTTAATGCAGGTGTTTTCAGTGACGCATTGGGACAAAAGTCTTTACTATGAAGCTTGTAGATACCAGGGACAAGGTAGCAAAGCTGTAATGAAGAGACCCCCATGGTGTAAATGACCGGTTTCCCATCTAAGATAGCTTGGGTATGTTATTAATTCATGGTGAGCCAACACTCTGTACCAATGTCCAGAGGGTTCAAGATACTCCTCACAGAATTCTAGATTGCTAGATCCTGCCTTGACTGATCAAAGCAACTGTCTCACAAGCCTACCCTCATTTTTCCTGCGATGGTAACAGAGGAAAAGGGCAGGGCAAAGGAGAAAAGGCGGAGGAGGGAAATGACCTGGGGTCCGTCCTGGTCCTTCCCCCTTACCTCTCCCCATTCCCACTCTCAGGATGCAATCCACTTCCAACTCCTGCTGAGTCTTCCTCCAAAGTACTACTCCAATCCATCCCCATCTGCCACTGCTGTCACTTCCCACTTCCTGTCACCGTCATTGCTCTCCTGTCCTGCAGAAAGAGCTGTCAAACTGGCCTTCCTGCCTGCTCCTTCCCTTCTACCGACCACTCTCCAAAAAAGCAAGCAGAGAGATTTTTTTTTTGATTGAATTAAATAGTGAGGTTGTTTTGAATGTTTTTATTTTATTTTATTTTATTTATTTATTTTTGTACAGCAGGTTCTTCTTAGTCATCTGTTTTATACATAGTAGTGTATACATGTCAATCCCCATCTCCCAGTTCATCCCACCACCACCACTCCCGCCACTTTCCCCCCTTGGCGTCCATACGTTTCTTCGCAGAGAGATTTTTTTAAGGCACAACAGAGCATGGATACATCCCCTGCTGTATAACCTTCAATGGCTCCCATGCACTCTGATGCTAAAGTAAAACCCCCTTGAAGACCCTGTACAAGGAAGCCCAGCTTATCTGCCCATCCCCATCTGGTGACACCCTCTAGTGATCACCGTCCCAGCCACTCCATTGGAGGTCTCTGACTACCCCAAGCTCCTTCCTAACCCAGGCTTTGCACATGTTTTCCCCCATTGGGAATATTCTTCCCCTAACTCTTCACAGGTCGACTCATCCTGAATTCCCAACTCTGCTTAAATGCCACTCCTCTAAGAGGCACATTTTAGTGTCACTGTTCTTCCCCCAGTGTCCGTTGCTAGCAGTTTTTGTATCACTACACCAGTGAGTTTCTTGGGTATCACAGCAGAATTTCTAATGAGAAGGTTACAGTGTCCGATTACTATGTTTAAATTCCAATTTAAAATGATTGGTATTTTCTAGCTCCCCCAGGAGAGCACGAGCTCCATGAAAGCTGAGATAGTGGTATTTTTCACCAGTGTTTCACTGCGAACCTAGCCCGGTTCCTGGGACATGGTGAAGCCCTCTCCAAATTTTAGGCCATACAAAGTCAGATACTGAGCACCTATTTCACTTTGGGGAAGACCTTCAGAGATGGGGGTTCTTTAACCAACGTGCACATTGATCCCACCGCTAAAATCTTCACTACAAACTGAACACACTGCTTTCCTGTTTCCTCTGTTTTCCACCATTGGGCCCTCTACCAACTTAATACGTGGAAATCCCACGCGGAAACTTTGCTAAACAACAACTCTTCTCATTATGTTTTTCCTGTCATCTGGGTTCTGGCCCACTGGCCTGTGTTTTAACCCAGATGGTCTTTCATTTAGGAAGGTTGGTTTTTTCCAGGGTGAGTTCTTGTGTGGAAACTTCGCTCTGGTTTTCCAACACTGTTTTCACAGCAGTTGGAGGACAGAGGCTGCTCTCCTCTCTCTTGTAAACAAAAAGGCCAAACCGCAGTCCCCAGCCAGCAGGACAAATACACACTCCTGCCGGGAGGGCAGCCCCATGCGGCGTGTGCACCAGTGGTGGTAGTGGCCAAGGGAGCAGGCGTCTGCTTTCCTATGACTGCGCTGTCATTCATGCAGAAGCCAGCCAGCCCGCGAATGCCTTCAGGGCATCCTTTCAAAAGGGTCACTTGCGTGAGTGTATTGACTGCACTAATACAGCTTCTCCCGTAAAGATGCTTCACTCACGTCTCAGGAAAGAGACCTCATTTATGCAAACCCACTTTAAAATCTGCCTTTATAGAAAAACATCTGTGGACATCACAATCTTCAACCAAGGCTCTCCTTTATATGAAACCAGCAGCACTGGGAATTTTAAGCACTTTGTTTATTTTTTTAAGACTATGAATTCCAACTCTACTAATTCAGAAACTACAGTCTTCAGACAGGAGGAGGACTGGAACTAATCTCTGTACTGTCTATGAAGAAAGGATAATGCATGAATAAGGTTGTTCCAAGAATAAATAAAACACTTGGCAGAAACTATTTTAGGGCTCCTCTTGTACTTTGGAGCTACCCATTAATTTATAAACACTTGATTACTAATTACCAAAACTTTCAATCTATTCATTTAGCCAGGACCCAACGGAGCAAGGCAATCAACTCTGAGCTTGATCCCATCAGCTGTGTATGTTGGTGACTTGGACCTAAAAGAAGTACTTTCCTTCAGAAGGCAAACTGCATTTCATTTTTAAAAGTTTAGTTTAGTTTGTTTGTTTTTTTCAGACTGAATCTGAATGAGATTTCCCTCTGCATTAGTTTTCTATTGCCACTGTAATAAATTACCATAAATGTGGCGGCTTAAAAGAACCAATTTATCAGCATGTAGTTCTGTAGGTCAGAAGTTCGGCCCTGGCCTGTGTTTTCTCTGCTGAAGGTCTCACCAGATGTCAGTTGGGCTCCATTCTCATCTGGAGCCTGGGGGTCTGCTTCCAAGCACAAATGGCTGTGGCAGAATTCACTTCCTTGTGGTTATAGGACTGAGGTCCCCCTTTCCTTTCTGGCCATCAGTCAGGGGCCATTTTCAGCCACTAGCAGCCAGGCCATCTGCATTTCTTGCCACACTGAGCGGGGCATTTCTTGTCCCCTACACCACCTACTCCCTATCTTTAAAGCCAGCAAAGAAGAAATGTCCATTCCCTGTTTAAGGGCTCATCTGATTAGGTCAGATTCACTCCCGATAATTTCCCTGTCTTAAGGTCAACTCTTCAGGACCTTAATTATGTCTGCACTTATCTTTTCAGAGCAGCACCTCCATTAATGTTTGATTAGATAACTAGGATGAGATATGTGTATACCAGGGTGTGGAAATCTTGGGGGCCATTTTAGAGTTCTGCCTAACCCCACTTATTCAAAAGTAATGATGCTTTTCACAAGATGAAAAGCAAACTTAAATTTGCTCCCCAGTCAGCACCATTCTCCTGCTCTTGACTTAAATGTTCTTGACACTTCAGCAAGGCCAATAACAGTTTTAAGACACCACTCCCCCCATCAACCCACCGCAAACAAGACTTGTAGTCTCTTTGAAGGCAGCTGAAAAAGCCTGTCTTTTTTCTCTATTCTCCACATAAGTAACACCAGTCAGGACGGGGAAGAAGGAGTAATGACTATCAGCCTTAACTATCACAATAAAAAATACCAGAAAACTCCAAATGTCAACATGCAAACTCTGTAATAGTAGACCCCATGGCACATGCATGTTCTAAACATCTCTCAGCAGTTGTAACACCCTCCCTTCCCCTCAAAAAAACCAGAGACAGTCCTACTACAAAACAAGCTCAACATTATAGCTGTTAAAAAAATTTAACACCATTTTAGGGCTTCCCTGGTGGCACAGTGGTTGAGAGTCCACCTGCCGATGCGGGGGACACGGGTTCGTGCCCCGGTCCGGGAAGATCCCACATGCCGCGGAGCGGCTGGACCCGTGAACCATGGCCGCTGAGCCTGCACATCCGGAGCCTGTGCTCCGCAACGGGAGAGGCCACAACAGTGAGAGGCCCGCATACCG
>RJWK010066167.1:0-11895 GCA_004363435.1 Platanista minor | reverse complement strand
TACACCATAGAAAACTAGCTAAACAGGTATACCAAAAGGGGGGACAGGGAGGAGAGATTGTATCACCTTTAATCCTACCACCCAGAAGTAATGTCTACTATACATTTTAGTTTCTGTCAACATTTTAGTGTGTCATTTTTCAGCAATTTTTAACATAGTTGAAATCATTCTATAAAAATATTTTTTTGCATCTCACTTATCTCATTTGACATTTGAAGATAGTACTTTCTCCAAATCATTAGCAATTCTCCATAAACAATACTTTTAAATACCTGAGATGTTTGGTCATATGTGAAAGCTAATCATCTTTTAAACTGTTATTCTATTGAGCAAATGTTCAAAAGGGTGGCCCAATGTTTTTTTTTACTGTAAATGAGGATGAATATCTCTGTGCATAAGTCTCTGTTCACATTTCAAATTTTAAATTAAATTCTGGAAATACTGGATATAGGGAATAAATAAACTTGATTCAGAGAGGTTTATATTCATTTAAAATGGTATATGACAATATTTATGTTTTTGTTACTTCAACCGTGTTCCAGACATTTCACTTAACAGAATTTTTGCAAGGAAATCAATGTTATCTAATTGTTCTTTTAATTCATACTTCTACATTAGAACTGACAGTCTTCCCATAATTATTAGTTTATTTATTTTATAACTTGAATGGCCTTTTCATATCTTCTCCCCATATATTTGATTTCTATGAACTCTTTAAATATTTAGAATTATTATCCCCCTGTCCTGTTCATTATGAATATAATGCCCAGAGGCTTGACTTCTGTTTGCTGACATTCAAATCTTATATTTTTAGGTGGTCTTGTCTGCAATTATCTTCATCTGCTCTTTATCTTAAAAGATTTTATAATAATTAAACTTTAAAATCCATTATGTTTCCTCTTTCTTTGTCTCCATAAACCTGTTCTGCTCATTGTCTACCCCTAACAATGGTGGCCGGCAAATAACCCTGAAAGCCCACCTAAACACTTCCCTTTCGGGAAGGTTAGAAGAATCAATGTTACTAAGCTAAGTAAGAAGAGAGGCAGGCCCTTCTCTGGCTTATCACTCCCATGACCACCAGTCATCCTTCCTGAGAACACTTTCAAAACCACAGATTGGGATATGACTCTTGCTGTCACATGTACAGTTTTACACTTGATGAGGTTTCAATAAGATAATGTATTTGGGAGCACATTGTAAACTATAAAGCGTTATATAAATATAATTATGAATGACCAATAATAATAGCAGGAAGAAATCAAGAAGTTTTTATAATTTTTAAATTCTACTGTAGAAGGACTACAACATGAGATAAAAATAAATTCACTAGAAATCTCACCTAAGATCCAGACCAGCTTCTTTCCAGAGTAAATCCATCAAGCGCAGCATTTGGAGTGTCAACATATCCTGCCGTAAATCTAAGGGGAAAGAACCCTGCTATGTTATAAGTGCTTTCCACTTTATGCTTAATAACATTTATTCAAGATTAGCTAATTCAACCGGAATTAACTCGTTGGGAAAAAACACTGACAAATAACTGCTGTTAATTTTTTTCCAGAATTTTAATGCTGACCATATTCATTATGTTAAATACTAGGTTTGTTGGTTAGCATGCTCCTGTAACTATTTCAGAAATTAAGTTTAAAAATATTTTTAGGGGCTTCCCTGGTGGCGCAGTGGTTGAGAGTCCGCCTGCCGATGCAGGGGACACGGGTTCGTGCCCCGGTCCGGGAAGATCCCACATGCCGCGGAGCGGCTGGGCCTGTGAGCCATGGCCGCTGAGCCTGCGCGTCCGGAGCCTGTGCTCCGCAACGGGAGAGGCCACAGCAGTGAGAGGCCAGCGTACCGCCAAAAAAAAATTAAAAAAAATAAAAATATTTTTAGTTGTTTACCATGCGCAAGCTATTATACTAATTGTACGGGTGCTGTAATACTGCTATAATACAGTAATGCTGTGTTACAGCATCCATACAATTCACGTTGCTAATTTTTTTTCTTCTTGTTTGTCTTTAGGGATGCAGAAGAAATTCTTAAGAATCACATAAGTAATTGTATGATGGGTTCACAAAACTGTAGTAGTTGATTTTATTTATTATCATGTCCAAGGGTAATTTTTAGGTAAGAAGTGGTGAAAGTACAGACTTCCACATAATGACATTTATACTATCAAGTGGGGTTAAATGTCTAGGAAATACTAAAACTTCTTTTAAAAATAGTTGTAAGCAAGAGGAATGGATAAAGAAGATGTGGTAATATATACCATGGAATATTACTCAGCCATAAAAAGGGATGAAATAGTGCCATGTGCAGAGATGTGGATGGACCTAGAGATTGCTGTACAGAATGAAGTCGGAAAGAGAAAAGCAAACATCATATAATATCGCTTATATGTGGAATCTAGAAAAATGGTACATATGAACTTATTTGCAAAGCAGAAATAGAGTCACAGATGTAGACAACAAACTTATGGTTACCAAGGGGGGAAGGTGGGATGGGATGAACTGGGAGGCTGGGATTGACATATATACACTACTAGGTATAAAACAGATAACTAATGAGAAGCTACTGTATACCACAGGGAACTCTACTCAGTGATGTGTGGTAACCTAACTGGGAAAGAATCTAAAAAAGAATGGATATGTGTATACGTATAACTGATTCACTTTGCTGTATACCAGAAACTAACAAAGCACTATAAAGCAACTATATTCCAAAAAAAAAAAACAAGTTGTAAGCACATACTATGCTAAGCACATATACTTATGTTATCTCACTTAATTCCATTTAATAAACGCAACACAGAGATGCTATAACCCTCATGGACAAGAAGATCCTGAAGCTCAATGAATTTTATGCGATTTGCCTGCAATCACAAAACTAACAAGTGGTAGCAGTCATGACTGCCTTCTGGTTGGTGTGATTACTCCACAGCCATTTCCTTTATGAAGTATGGGTAAGATATTTTAATTAAAACACAAAACTATGGCAGCAATATCAAAATTGCTATCACTGAAACAGGATGTATGAATATATTATTGAAAATATTATCTTGCATTTCAGAAGCTTTTTACCAAAGGAGTAGACAGCTTTGTATATTGTAGGAAAAAAAGGAAGGTTTATTAGAACAATGTATGTAAGTAAGCTGTAGAAATCATTCACCAAAGCGAAAAAAATAAAGGGGATTTATGACATGCCAAATTCATATTTATGACCACTGATAGCTACCTCTTGGCTGCCATTTGTTTGTTATACATTTACACATCACCTTTCAGATAAAGCAAATGGACAGCAAATGAAAACTACTAAGGAATTTGGCACTGTAAAAACCTCCGTACATACCATCACCATTTTTAAAAATCACTCCAACTGAATCCTCACCAAACACCTTGTTGTTGTACACCAGCCACAAAGGCTTCATTTTGGAATCCATGTATTTACACTTTTCAATACTGAAAGGAAGAAAGGGGAAAATTAGCCCACTTCAATTTAAAGATACGGCAAGACTGTAACGTTGCCATGATATACTAGGCTTGGGAAAACCCCTCACCTGTTCCAGGTATACAGAAGTCAGAACGAGAACATTTCCTCTTGGCAGAAAAGCAACCGCAACGCTAGCCTTGGCTGGCATGTAGTGACGCCAGGTGAGCTGGACTGAAAACCCAGATTTGCCCTTCTCATGGCTACATTTAAAATTCCTCCTTTTCTTCCCTTATTCTTCCTTAACTTTATGTTATTATACATAAACAATAAAAATCAGAATATAACATTGGATTGTAAGTCCATTCTTGACTTCTTAAAGAGGGATCAATTTTGCATACTGATATACTGAACATAATTATCACTTTCCCATTATTACTTTTGTAGGAAAAGTAAAAGTGAGAAATAATTTTCTAAATTCACTCAAAAATCTCATTTTGAAATAGGAAAGTTTAATTAGTAAATAATCTATGATGGCTGCCAACATTTTGCTTACATAGGATTTTCAACTCTTAGAAACCAGTAATATAGAAAGCAAATTTAATTTCATACAATTGATAGGAAATAAACTTGCATTAACTTTCACTAATCCCACAGGTAAATTTAGCTAGAAGGCATATGTCCTATTAACACAAGAATAACTTTTGAGAACTTTAACATTTTCCTTTTTTAATTATATTCCACTTACTGAGGCTAACAGCTGTCCCTACTGCTCCCCTAAGGCAGTCACTCAGAAATCCCTTCTGCATTGCTATTTAATGGGAGATTCACTAAGCACAGTACAGAAGGTCACTTACTAGAGTTCTGAGAGGATAACACATGGGTTCAGAGGTGATTGCAGGTCAGAGAGGGCTTCCCGATAAGCATTCTGTTTTAAACAAGTGTGCATTGCTTCTTTCCCTTTGGCTCTATTTAGCTTCATTGCATTCAGTTTGATTAAACTATTTAAAGTTTTTAATTTATTGAGTGCTTCAACCTGAAAAATAAGTTTCCCCACCACCAAAATTCATTTATGTTAAAAATAATATCATGTGACAATATTAATCAATACCATTCCCTCACCACCCTCCTCCCCACAATACAGACGCAGGACAACCAGCTAACGTAAAAACAGTGCTTGCTTTATGACAAGAATATTAGATACAATGAAATAAATTGATTGTTACCACTTGTTACTTAAAGCACCATTTTTCAAATGTTCTTGAACGCTTTTCTTAAATAAAATCTTATAAATTAGAGAAAAGTAAAGAGACATAGATTATAGGTAAGAAGATAAGTATGAAACCTTACTCAGAACTCTGCAACTAACTGAGTAATAGAATTTGAAACACAATTAATCTGAACCACTCTAATTGGGCAACTCCACAGTACGAAAGGAAAATCTATGTACAAGTAACCCTGGGGTTGACATTCAACCTTACTATCTTTGTCATCACTCTTGTATAACATCTTCTCAGTATATTCTCTTTCCACTAAGAGTAGAAAGTAAATTTTCGTGAAATAAAATAGATATGAATATAGACAACAGTAGCTATTGTTCAAGTCTAAATTAACTGGTTTATATAATGAGGTAACTCTGGCTATCAAAACTTATGCAAAAAAAAAAAATCATGCAAGTAGTACAAGGGGAATCAACAATGGCCAACTGAATCAAAACCATATGTTTGGGACTTCCCTGGTGGCACAGTGATTAAGAATCCGCCTGCCAATGCAGGGGACACGGGTTTGAGCCCTGGTCCGGGAGGATCCCACATGATGTGGAGCAACTAAGCCCGTGCACCATAACTACTGAGCCTGCGCTCTAGAGCCCACGAGCCACAACTACTGAGCCTGCGTGCCACAACTACTGAAGCCCGCACACCTAGAGCCCCGTACTCCACAACAAGAGAAACCACCGCAATGAGAAGCCCGCACACCACAATGAAGAGTAGCCCCCGCTTGCTTCAACTAGAGAAAGCCCAAATGCAGCAATGAAGACCTAGTGTAGCAATAAATAAACAAACAAACAAACAAACAAACCCAAACAAACCATGTGTTTAAAAGGCAGCTTTACTGGGCTTCCCTGGTGGCGCAGTGGTTGAGAGTCCGCCTGCTGATGCAGGGGACACGGGTTCGTGCCCCGGTCCGGGAAGATCCCACATGCCGCAGAGCAGTTAGGCCCGTGAGCCATGGCCGCTGAACCTGTGCATCTGGAGCCCGTGCTCCGCAACGGGAGAGGCCACAACAGTGAGAGATCCGCGTACCGCAAAAAAAAAAAAAAAAAAAATCCGCCTGCCAATTCAGGGGACACGGGTTCAAGCCCTGGTCCGGGAAGATCCCACATGCTGCGGAGCAACTAAGCTCGTGCGCCACAACTACTGAGCCTGCGCTCTAGAGCCTGTGAGTCACAACTACTGAGCCCATCTGCCACAACTACTGAAGCCCGCACACCTAGAGCCCGTGCTCTGAGACAAGAAGCCACTGCAATGAGAAGCCCACACACCGCAACAAAGAGTAGCCCCCGCTCGCTGCAACTAGAGAAAGCCCGCACACAGCAATGAAGACCCGACAAAGCCAAAAATAATAAATAAAATAAATAAATTTATTAAAAAAAAGAAGGAAAGAAAAGTCAACTTTATTGTTTAGTAACTCAAGGTCTTTCCATGTAATATTATGACAAATTCTGTAAGACCCAGCCTCAGCCAGCTATAAAACATTAAAAGGAATATCTTATTTTATCATTATGTCATTAAAACTGGAAACAACAAATGATAAAAACAGAATACATATATCAACACGTGAATTGTGTATAACAAGCATATAAAATCTGTAGGCAACAAACATTATGAACACCATGGCTTGCATTTTGATGAACAGAGATTTATTTTACACCATGTTTTCATTTTTGAAGTCTGCTTCTATGCAAGGAAACCACTAAGACTCTGTAGGGAGGTGAATTCGGCATGCAGTTTCTACAGACAGGCTGAGGGCTTGCTCACAGGAAACTAGGAAGATTCTATGTAGCTTGATGATAAAATTGAGATTGCTGAAGCTTGCCAAGATAGCCATCTGTCAAAACCACAGACACCCCACTTCTCAACAATTTCAGGAGCTGTACAAACACTGGTGAAAAGGGAACTCGCTGAAAAATGGGCTATGCAAACAGGAACTTTTTGAAGTATTTCAAATTTGAATTTCTTCCATGTTTGTACAGTTGTGAATTTTCAGGGCCTAACCCTAATTATGTTGATATCCATTTCCTGCAACAGCGTTCTGGATACCCACATGGCCATAAGTCAAATACTTCGAGTGTTTCAACACCTTGTCACACTATAGGTTTACAGTGATAACAAGAACTGCCATGTAAAGGGTACAATCTTCCCCTGGCTGTTCATCAGTCAAGAAAAGAGTAAGAATAATGTGATCAGACATATGTCATAGGTTTGCTGGTATACAAGTCAAACTGAGGTTCCCAGAGAATCAAAAAAACGTCCAGTGTTGTCTACTCATATGAATGAGGCCAAAGAAGTAGAGACCTCATCAAGTGGGGTCTTAATAGACTTTGTTAAAATTTGGATTTTATTCTCTATGCAATGAAAATTACTGCAGGGATTTTAAAAAGGGAATACATCTACATTTTAAAAAGATCATTTTATCTGCTAGGTAGAGAATGAAGGTACGTGTGTGTGTGTCTGTGTGTGTGTGTTCACACGTACGTGCATGCAGAAGAATGGAAACAAGGGGCACAATTTAGGAGATTAATGAAGACATCCAGGTGAGAAAGGATAGTGGGTTGGACAAGGATGGTAGCCATGAACACAAGAGAAATTGATAGGTATGAGATATCTTTAAAAGGACTATAAAATTAAGGGGACTAACAGTATCTATCTCATATTCTTGTGAAGAATAAATGGCCCATAATAATGTGGTGAATAAATGTTAGCTATTATTACCATCATTAAAGGGCTTTCCAAAAAGGAGGGATCAGATACAGTTATTTTATCATGAATAAAAAACCGTAAATATTAAAATCATCTATGAAAACCTATGGTAGTTCCTCGGGCAGTGCAAATGAGTTAAAAAAGTGTAGTGGAACTGGAAATTATAATACTACAGAGAGCTGATATAAAAATAGGGTGTGATACCACAGAGGTATAGGAATGAACAGAAGGTTAGGAGTGGGGAAACAAATGGCTTTCAAATGAGATAGAGAAGTTAGAAAAGGTAAAAAAGGTAGGGGAGTCTTTGCCACAAGGAAAAAACAATGTAGTACCAAAAAGTAAAGTCTGGGAGAGAATATTTAATACTACAGAAAATTTCAGTTAGGTGGACTGAATATACTGATTTCAGTTTATATCAGCTAGATGAAACTACCCTGCTAATACTACAGTCACATACAGCTTATGGTCTATGTTTACACCATGACAATAATAAACACCTCATTTCTCTAACATGTACTCATAGGCTTAGACACACTAAAATGTTAATAAATCCCCCAATACTTTCATCAACGTTGAATGATGCCTGTGAACTCTCCTATATCAACCAGACTGAAACTGACTTTCCCCTGGCTTCCCCAAAGGGACCCATGGCCTTTTACCATAGCAACTGCACACTGGGGGAAAGGAAATAATCAGAACTTTCAGGGACTTCTGGACACTGGTTCTAAATTGACACTAATTCGAAGAGACCCAAAACATCACTGAGGTCCACCAAAGTAGGGGCTTATGGAGGCCAAGTTAACAATGGAGTTTTAGCTCAAATCTGTCTCATGGTGGGCCCAGTGGGTCCCAAACCCATCTTGTGGTTATTTCTCTAGTTCTGGAATGCATAACTGAAATAGATATACTCAGGAGCTGGCAGAATCCCTATGTTGTTTCCCTGACCCGTGGAGTGAGGGCTATTATGATGGGAAAGGCCAGGTGGAAATTATTACAACTGTCTCTTCCCAAGAAAACAGTAAAAACATTCCTGGAGGGCTTCCCTGGTGACGCAGGGGTTGAGAGTCCGCCTGCCGATGCAGGGGACACAGGTTCGTGCCCCGGTCCGGGAAGATACCACATGCCGCAGAGCGGCTGGGCCGGTGAGCCATGGCCGCTGTGCCTGCATGTCCAGAGCCTGTGCTCCGCAATGGGAGAGGCCCGCATACCACGAAAAAACAAAAAAAAAAACACATTCCTGGATTAACTGTACAGATTAGTGTTATCATCGAGGACTTGAAAGATGAAAGGTGGTGATTCCCATCACATCCTCATTCACCTTGCCTATTTGGCCTGTGCAAAAGATAGATGACTCTTAGAGAATTACAGTGGATTGTTACAGCATTAACCAGGTGGTATACCAGATGTAGTTTCATTGCATAAACACACCCCCTGATACGTGGTATACAACTACTGATCTGAAAAGTGCTTTTTTTCTCCGTATGTGTCAATATGGACCCCCATAAGCAATTTGCTTAAGTTAGCAAGGCCGACAATACACTTTCATTGTCCTAACTCAGTGGTACATCAATTCTCCAGCTCTATGTAATAGTTTAGTTTGCTGGAATCTTGATTGACTTCCCCTTCAATAAGATATCATGCTGATCCATTACAGTGATAACATTATGCTGATTGAACCTAGTAACATGTAGCAACTACTCTAGACTTAAAGAAATTTGTATGTTAGAAGGTGGGAAATAAATCTGACAAAAATTTGAGGCCTTCAATCTCAGTGCAACTTCTAGGGTTCAAGTGGTATGGAGCATGTCAAGATAGCCCTTCTAAGGTGAAGAATAATTTATTTGCTTACAACCAAAAATAAGGCACAACACCTAGTGGGCCTCTTTGGATTTTGGAGGCAACATATTCCTCACGCACTTTGGCCTATTTACGGAGTGGCCCAGCACCTCAAAAGGTTGCCGGTTTTGAGTGAGGCCCAGAACAAGAGAATGCTCTGCAGCAGGCCCAAACTGCCATGCAAGTTGTGGCCGCATGATCCAGCAGACCTAATGGTGCTTTCTGTCAGTGACATATAGGGATGCTATTTGGAGCCTTTGGCAGGCTCCTATAGGTGAATCACAGCACAGGTCTTTAGGATTTTGGGGAAAAACAAACAAAATCTACCATGCCCTACTGATAACTACTCTCCTTTTGAGAAACAGCTCTTAGCTTGCTTCTGGGTTTTAGTAGAGACTGAATGCTTAACCACTGGCCACGAAGTAACCATGCAACCTGAGCTGCCTGTCATGAACCAGGTGTTATCTGACCCACCACACATAAAGATGGGCAAGCAGAGTGGCACTCCATCGTCAAGTGAAAGTGGTTATATATGAGACTGGGCCCAATAGGGTCCTGAAGGCACAAGTGACATGAAGAAGTGGCCCAAATGTCTGTGGTTTCTCACTCCTGTTATGCTACCTTCTCTATCCTATCCTGCAGCGTGGCCTCATGGGGAGTTCCGTATGATCAGTTGACACAGGAAGAGAAGACTTAACCATGGTTTACAGATTATTGGATTACAATATGTAGGCACCATACATACAAAAGTGGACAACTGTGGTACTAAAGCCCCCTTCTGGAACATTCCTGAAGGACAGTGGTGAAGGGAAATACTCCCAGTATGAAGAACTTCGGAAAGTGCACCTGGGTTGTTCACTTTGCTTGGAAGGAGAAATGGCCATATGTGCAATTATATACCAATTCACGAGCTGTGACCAACACTCAACTGATGGTCAGAGACTTAGAAGGAACATGATTGGAAAACTAGTGATAAGGAAATTTAAGGAAGAGGTATGTGATAGACCTCTCTGAATGGGCAAAAAAATAAAAGATATTTTTGTCCCACTGTATGCGCACCAAAGTTTAACCTTGGAAGATTTTTATAATTAAGTGGATAGGATGACCCATTCCATGTATACCAGCCAACCTTTCCTCAGCCAACCCAGTCATCATCCAATGGAGAACAGTGGCAGGGATGGAGGTTATGTATGTGCTCAGCAACATGAACCTCCACTCACCAAAGCCCACCTGCTACGGCCACTGCTGAGTGCCTGATGTGCCAGCACCAAAGACCAACACTGAGCACTGATATGGCACCATTTCCTGGGGGTGATCAGCCAGCTATGGAATGACAGGTTGATTACATGGGACTGCTTCCCTTTTGGAAAGGGCAGTGTCTTATTCTTACTGGAACAAACACTCTGGATATGAATTTGCCTACAAACAATGTTTCTGCCAAAACTACCATCCATGGACTTATAAAACACCTTAGCCACCATCATGGCATTCCACATAGCATTGCTTCTGATCAAGGAACTCATTTTACAGCAAATAAAGTACAGCAATGGGCTCATGTTCATAGAATTCACTAACTAGTCTTACCATGTTCCCTACCATTTTGAAGTAGCTGCCTTGATAAAACAGTGGAATGGCCTTTTGAAGACAATTACAGTGCTGGCTAGATGTGAATACCTTGCAGGGCTGGGGCAAGCTTCTGTAGAAGGCTGTATATGCTCTGAATCAGCATCCAATATATGATGCTGTTTCTCCAATAGCCAGGATTCACAGGTCCATGAAGGTGTGAAAATGGAAGTAGTACCCACTCACTATTACCCCTAATGACCCACTAACAAAATTTTTGCCTCCTGTACCTGAGATCTTATGCTCGGTTGGCACAGAGGTCTTAGTTACAGAGAGAAGAATGATTCTACTGGGAGACACAACAATTCCATTGAACTGGACGCTAAGACTCCTGCCCAGCCATTTTGGGCTCCTCATGCTTCTGGATCAACAGCAAAGAAGTACATTATGGTGCTGGATAGAATGATTGATCCTGACTACAAAGCAGAAATTAGGGAAGAGTATGTCTAGAATATAGGTGATCTCTTAGTATTACCATGTCCTGTGATTAAGATCAATGGGAAATTACAAGTCAATCCAGGTAGGACTACTAATGGCCTAGACTCTTCAAGAATGAAGGTTTAGGTCATCCCAGCATGTAAAGAACACAGCCAACTGAGGTACTTGCTGAAGACAAAGGGAATACAGGATGGGTTAGAAGATGCTAGTGATAAATACCAGATATAACCATGTGATCAGTTACAGAAATGAGGACTGTCATGAATATCTTATTTTGTTATGAATACGGGTGTATGCACACATATATACACACATATATACCAAATATCTTTGTTTCCTTCGCGCTCTTATTCCCTTAACGTGCAACATAAGGTTCATTAACTTTATATCATTACTTAAATCTTAATATTTAAGTATTATTAATTTTACAACATACTATTTAATTTACAGGGAATTAAGGAGAAGAACAAATGCCACTCAAGGATATTATCTCCTCCTCTGAGAAAGACGTTAATGAGTAATTGGTGGTACTCAGCATTGTTGTATCATGTTAGGTGGAATTTTGACCTTGTTATTGGCTTTATTTAGAGATTAAGTAAGG
>RJWK010066166.1:0-11895 GCA_004363435.1 Platanista minor | reverse complement strand
ATGATATCTCATTGTAGTTTTGATTTGCATTTCTCTAATGATTAATGATGTTGAGCATTCTTTCATGTGTTTGTTGGCAGTCTGTATATCTTCTTTGGAGAAATGTCTATTTAGGTCTTCTGCCCATTTTTGGATTGGGTTGTTTGTTTTTCTGTTATTGAGCTGCATGAGCTGCTTGTAAATTCTGGAGATTAATCCTCTGTCAGCTGCTTCATTTGCAAATATTTTCTCCCATTCTGAGGGTTGTCTTTTGGTCTTGTTTATGGTTTCCTTTGCTGTGCAAAAGCTTTGAAGTTTCATTAGGTCCCATTCGTTTATTTTTGTTTTTATTTCCATTTCTCCAGGAGATGGGTCAAAAAGAATCTTTCAGCAAGTATTTTTTTTAACAATTTTTAAAAATTGAAGCATAGTTGATTTACAATGTTGTGTTAGTTTCAGGTGTACAGCAAAGTGAATCAGTTATACAAGATATTGAGTATAAATATCTCCATTTCGTTTCTTTTTATGGCTGAGTAATATTCCATTGTATATATGTGCCACATCTCCTTTATCCATTCATCCGATGATGGACACTTCGGTTGTTTCCATCTCCTGGCTATTGTAAATAGAACTGCAATGAACATTTTGGTACATGACTCTTTTTGGATTATGGTTTTCTCAGGGTATATGCCCAGGAGTGGGATTGCTGGGTCATATGGTAGTTCTATTTGTAGTTTTTAAGGAACCTCCATACTGTTCTCCACAGTAGCTGTACCAATTCACATTCCCACCAGCACTGCAAGAGTGTTCCCTTTTCTCCACAGCCTCTCCAGCATTTATTGTTTCTAGATTTTTTGATGATAGCCAGGAAATGGAAACAACCTAAGCGTCCATCATCGGATGAATGGATAAAGAAGATGTGGCACATATATACAATGGAATATTACTCAGCCATAAAAAGAAATGAAATGGAGTTATTTGTAGTGAGGTGGATGGACCTAGAGTCTGTCATACAGAGTGAAGTAAGTCAGAAAGAGAAAGACAAATACTGTATGCTAACACATATATATGGAATCTAAGGAAAAAAGAAGTGTCGTGAAGGGCCTGGGGGCAGGACAGGAATAAAGACACAAACCTACTAGAGAATGGACTTGAGGATATGGGGAGGGGGAAGGGTAAGCTGTGATAAAGTGAGAGAGTGGCATGGACATATGTACACTACCAAACGTAAAATAGATAGCTACTGGGAAGCAGCCGCATAGCACAGGGAGATCAGCTCAGTACTTTGTGATCACCTGGATGGGTGGGATGGGGAGGGTGGGAAGGAGGGAGACGCAAGAGGGAGGAGATATGGGAACATATGTATATGTATAATTGATTCACTTTGTTATAAAGCAGAAACTAACACCATTGTAAAGCAATTATACTCCAATAAAGATGTTTAAAAAATAAAAAAATAAAAAAAATAAAAATAAAAGATATTGAGTATAGTTCTCTGTGCTCTACAGTAGGTCCTTGTTTTTCATCTGTTTTATATATAGTAGTGTGTATCTGTTAATCCCAAACTCCTAATTTATCTCTCTCTCCGCACCCCCATCCCCTTTGCTAACCACAAACTTGTCCTCTATGTCTGTGTGTCTATTTCTGTCTCACAAATAAGTTCATTTGTATCATTTTTTTATATTCCACATATAAGTGATATCATTTGTCTTTCTCTCTTTGACTTACTTCACTTAATATGATAATCTCTAAATCCATCCATGTTGTTACAAATGGCATTATTTCATTCTTTTTTATGGCTGAGTAATATTCCATTATATGTACAATGTATATATATATATATATATATATATATATATACACACACACATAAATTTAGTGTGTATATATATATATACACACATAAATATATATATATATATATATATATGTGTGTGTGTGTGTGTGTGTATATATACGTATATATGGCACATCTTTGTCCATTCACCTGTGGATGGACATTTAGGCTGCTTCCATATCTTGGCTATGTAAATAGTGCTGCTATGAACACTGGGGTGCATGTATCTTAGAATTAGATATATGCCCAAGAGTGGGATAGCTGGGTCATAAGGTAGCTCTATTTTTAGTTTTTTTTTCAGTACACGGGCCTCTCACTGTTGTGGCCTCTCCCGTTGTGGAGCACAGGCTCCGGACGGGCAGGCTCAGCGGCCATGGCTCGCGGGCCCAGCCGCTCCGCGGCATGTGGGATCTTCCCGGACCGGGGCATGAACCCGTGTCCCCTGCATCGGCAGGCGGACTCTCAACCACTGTGCCACCAGGGAAGCCCTATTTTTAGTTTTTTAAGGAACCTCCATAGTGGCTGTATCAATTTACATTCCCACCAGCAGTGTTTGAGGGTTCCTTTTTCTTCACACCCTCTCCAGCATTTATTGTTTGTAGACTTTTTAATGATGGCCGTTCTAACTGGTGTGATATATACACCATATATACAATAATACCTCATTGTAGTTTTGATTTGCATTTCTCTAATAATTAGCAATATTAAGCATCTTTTCATTTGCCTGTTGGCCATCTGTCAGCGAATATTTTGAATTGACCAGGCATGGATTTTCCAGTACCCTTTCTTTCACTCCTAGCTTGGTGATCTGAGAGTAACATTAGCAGGAGGCGAATCTTACATCTGCTAAACACTTCCTACCCATTCCCAGAGCCCCTAAATAACCCAGGAGCAGATGTGGCTTACACCCAGGAAGTTTATTTAATTAAAGTTTCATAAAAGGAATCCCACTTGGGCATTTAAGTTTCAGGTAAAGATCTCCAGTGACTGGTTAGCCTTGATTCTCTCCCTAGATTTCTCTGTCTGCCAGATTTTATCCTTTCCTATTACCCCCCATCTTGCCCCCAAGCATGGGATGCAGACAGCCTACTGCAGTATCATGACAAGTGTCACATGTAGAGAACACAGCAACCAGCCAAGGTTCAGGAAGGAGTTTTATTGTGACAGAATAAAAATATTTGGCGTTACACGAGACATGGCCTTGGTATTAGACTTACATTATTTCCATTCTAAAGTAAGTCTGTAGAGAGGTTCTAATGATGAGGGGGGAACTGCTCACAATCTAAAGTCAAGAAAGAGGACTTCCCTGGTGGCACAGTGTTAAGAATCCGTCAGCCAACCCAGGGGACACGGGTTCGATCCCTGGTCCAGGAAGATTCCACACGCTGCAGAGCAACTAAGCCTGTGCTCCACAACTACTGAGCCCACATGCCGCAACTACTGAAGTCCACGTGCCTAGAGCCTGTGCTCCGCAACAAGAGAAGCCACCGCAAGGAGAAGCCCGCTCACCGCAGCAAAGAGTAGCCCCCCCTCCCCGCAACTAGAGAAAAGCTCGCACGCAGCAACGAAGACCCAACGCAGCCAAAAATTTAAAAAAAAAAAAAAAAAAAAAGGTCAGGAAAGAAGACTATAAGAGAAAAAAAAAAGACTATAAGGGAAAAGATTAAAAATTAGTCTTTCTTTATGTAGCAGGCTTGTGAGTGGTTTTCATTTTCTTCCTTAGTCATTTCTATATTTTCTATAGTGTGCTTTTTAACCTCATTTTCATGTTTGTCACCTAGACAAGAATTCAACATCTGTCCCTCAAAAGCCCAAGCTCCTGTCTCCCTCTCTCTGAATCTTCACTCACACACTCTGCACACCTAACCCCAAATGCCTCTGTCCCTAGGTTCTGCTTCCAGATGTTTGTGCCTAGAATGCACATGTTCACCACACAAAGGGATATATCCGCCTTCCAAAATTTTTTAAATCAGATTTCGGGCTTCTCTTGAGAAATCAGAAGACTTATCATACTGCTCTGGGATTTCCATATGGCAGCAATCACTTGGTGCCATCCACAGCCATCCCCTTTAGATGGGCACTCTTTGCAGTCCACCACATTTCCCAACATAGCCTATGTCTCCCCAGCCTGGAGGCTGAGTTTATTTTTCAATAGAACAGTTCTTCTTTTTCCATTCCCATTAGAACAATGAAAGGTAAACCAAGAGGTCCATCTGCATCAAGAAAAAATTAAAGAGAGCATCTTTCTTCATGAAATAAAGGATATTCCTACATGTTTACTAAGCTAACACAGGCCTGTTCCTTCATTTAAATCACTTGCTTGCCCTCTGACCCAGATGGTGGCCAAGATGCCTTTCCAGCCTCGGATGCTCATGGTTTCTGGATGTGCTGGGCACTCTCTGGCATAAGATGAGACTGTAAGAGAGGTTTTCTAACAGATTGGTGGTTGCCAAGGGGGAGGGGGTTGGGGGAGGGATGGAGTGGGAGGCTGGGGTTAGCAGATGTAAGATTTTATATATAGGATGGATAGACAACAAGGTCCTACTGTACAGCACAGGGAACTATATTCAATATCCTTTGATAAACCATAATGGAAAAGAATATTTTTTAAAAAAGAATGTATAGGGACTTCCCTGTGGTCCAGTGGTTAAGACTCCACCCACGCTCCCAATGCAGGGGGCCTGGGTTCAATCCACGGTCAGGGAACTAGATCCCACAGGCCACAAATAAAAGATCCCTTGTGCCGCAACTAAGACCCGGCACAGCCAAATAAATAAATAAATATTTTTTTAAAAAAGAATGCATATATATATATACATATATATAACTGAATCACTTTGCTGTACAGCAGAAATTAACACAACATTGTAACTCACCTATACTTCAATTTAAAAAAGAACAGAGAAACACACACAAAAAAGGAAAGAAACTAAAGCCTTATAATTTCTAATTTGTACACAGTTCACTCACTGGCCATTTCTTTATGCTTTTGGAAAGCATATCACAATGTTCCTGTATTACATCAGTCTACATGGTTACCTCTGTAGTGGATGCACCTCCTTGAACGCAGAAATTGTGCCTTTTTCTTTGGTCACTACAGCACCTAGAATAGTGCCAGACAAGTAGTAAGTGCTTAAGAATATTTGCTGAATAAATAACAATGCTTAAGTACAAAAAAAAAAAAAAAAAAAAAAAAAGACAGGCTCTCTGACCCATGTTCTAGCCCCTGATCCCCCACTTCTCCATCAGGCCAGGCTGCAGAGTTCGCATTCAATAATACACCCTGTAGCGTGCAAGCCTGACCTTGGGAAAGTCAGAAAAATGAACAGTGCCACTGTGACACCAGGACAGCAAGCCAGGAAATAGTCATCCCATTGGGCTGCATCTCACCTGCACGATACTTTGGGCCGCAAGCAACTGAAGACCCAACTAAAAGAGACTTAAATAATAAGTTTGTTATGGGAGTTTGCAGAGGGGTGGTTTCCAGAGTTGCTTAATTCGCAGGCTTGTGACCTTAAAGAACCCAAATGCTTTCCACCTTTCTGCCATCCGCAACATGTTGGCAATATCTCTCCTCACAGTTGCAAGTAGGTGGCTGTGATTTCAGGAATCACATGCGTATATGGTAACATCTGTGCAGAAGAGGAGCTTTTCTTCCCATACATTTGTTTTCATGAGGGAAGAAAACATTTACAAGAAGCATTCCCCTCAGCCTCCCAGAAGCCTTCCCCTAAGGTCCTATTGGCCTAAGCTAATCACTGAAAGGGCAACCACCGTGATTTGTTTGAACCAATCAAGATCCCCCATCTGTGGCTGGAGTCAAAAGCAGCTTCCCTGAGCATATGAGAATGTGAACCACTGCAGCAAGAAAGAATGGGGAATGACTGCTGGATGGACAACTCATAGTATTTTCTACCTATGCACACTTCAAGGCTCACCTCAAGTTCATCTGCCTCTGGATCCCCACCCCAGAAAGCCGCCCCACCAGCTCCTTTGAACCAAGAGGGCTGATTGCCTGGATGTCTTCTTTGTAATTGATAACTCAGTCATACAGCATTTATTGGATGTGTTAGGCACAAAGACAAGTCAGTTCTCACAGAACGGCAGATGAGTGAATGAATGAATGAATAAATGAATGAATGAATAGTTATATGATTAAGTGGTCTAGAGGGTGATGTAACTGGAGGAAGCCAGCAGGCCAAATCATTCATTCAGGAAAGGGAGAAAGGATTTAGACTAAACCAGGGATAATAAGGATGCAAAAATAGATCACATTTTAGAGAAATTTGATAAGATCCAGTCACTAGCAGAATGGGGGAGCAGAGGGTTTGGGAGGAGTTGGTGATGCCTTAGTTTTCTAGTTTGGACTCTCTAATTCTATTCATAGGAGAGGGAAGTCAGGGGGTCCCGGGTCCTTGACTGTACCTTCCTCTTACTGCATTGCTCACTAATGCTTTTGGTACAAGAGGGTACCTTCTGCAGAACAGGGAAAAGAGCCCAGTAATGAGATTGGAGTCAAGATCGTCGCAGAGGGGCAGAGGCAGAGAGAGAGCACAGGTGAGGGCTGCCATCTGGATTGTACCGATCACTGAAAACTCCCTGAACGCAAAACACTTGCTCAGGTCCTGTGGAAAGAGGGGACCTCTCAGCTGCTGAGCTGGGTTGCTGCCATATTAACCCTGGTGCCCCAGTCAGCATCCAGGCAGAGGACATAACTTGTAAATGAGCTGCCGTAAGTGCTAAAGGCACATGCTGCTAGGAAGGAGGAAGGGACAGTTCCAAACACTGCGGCAGAAGGTGGGTAGGAAAGAGTCCCAAATTTTTAATTAAATGAAGTCAGGTTGACCTGACCACTGTATCTTAAATTTCTCTAAGTTAAAAAAAAAGGAACACAGAGCTATTTGGAAGATTATGTGCCATGATTTGAAGTGTAGGAGGCACTGCACCAAAATTATCTCCAGTTGAGTTGAAATGTCTCTAAGAGTAGAAACGTAGACTAAAACCAGCACGTATAATCAGAAAGACCTTCCTCACACTGAATAAAGCCCTCTATGGGAACCGAAGTTGGTTCCTGGTAGAAGGAGAGTACATACCAGCCACCCTTCTTGAAACACCTACAATTCAGAAGTGGTGAGTCCTTCCTACTGCCCCTTCCCTTTTCTATTCTCCGGCCTAAACAATCTTTATTCATTTTGCTTTTCTAAACTCATTCCTTTAATAATTTTTGCTCATTCCTGTGGCTTGTTTCCTGTTCCTCTTCTGTGACACCTCCAAATTGCTTCAACAGGGTATCAGGAGCCCAAGCTGCACCCAATACAGGGAGGAAACTGCCATGCATTTTTCTGCCATTCTGAATTTCTTTTCCCTGAAAACAGGCAAAGGATATAAGCACGCACACCACAAGAGAGGAAATATAAGAGGTCAATAACATATGCCCAACTTCACTAATAAAAGACATGCAAATCAAAATAACAATAGAGCATTTTTCGCCTATCTGATAAGCAAAGATAAAAATTATTCTTAACATTCAGTGTTGAGGGATTTTTCAAGTTCTACTGTTAGGAATATAATTTGGAATAAACTTTATGAGGGTAGGGCATAACTTGACAGTTATATGTAATTTAAGACATAATCACTGTCCCCCATCTGAATTCTATTTCTGTAAATTTATCCTTCAGAAGTGTTAGCACTAATGTATAAAGATATACGAAAAGAGCAGTAGTATTGTTCATAGTAGGAAAAAAATAGAAACAATCTAAACATCCAGTAATAGAGACTGGTTAAATAAATAACGGTACAGACATACAATGGATTCCTATGTAACCATTAAAAAGAATGATGCTGGGTCAGATTGGGAGTTTGAGATTAGCAGATGCAAACTATTATATATAGAATGCATAAACAATAGGTCCTACTGTGTAGCACAGGAAACTATTTTCAGTATCCTGTGATAAACCATAAAGAAAAGAATATGAAAAAGAGTGCATATATATGTATAACTGAATCACTTTGCTGTACAGCAGAAATTAGCACAACACTGTAAATCAACTTCAATAAGATAATTTTTTTAAAGAAGGAATGATGCAGATTCTAATCTACAGAGTTGGAATGATGTCTTATTTTGTTAAATGAAAACAAACAAGATTTTAAATTATAAGTAAAGCAAGGGTCCATTTTTAATAATCTGTGTGTGTATATATGTGGAGCTATAGAGATATATACTTGTGTACACATAGAAAAAAAAACACCATAAAACAGTAGTTTTTAAAATGGGTTCCACATAACAGCAGCCTCAGCATCACTAGGGAATTTACAAGAAATGCAAATTCTCAGGCCCAACCCCAAACCAGCTGAATCAGACTCTCTAGGGGTGAGGCCCAGCAATCTGGTTTATAAGCCCTCTAGGTGATTCTGATGCTCATTACAATTTGAGAATCACTGTTCTAGAAAAAGCATTTATCTGGAGGTGGAAAGAGAAAAGACCTAGCTTAGGGGGAAATTTCTGCTTGTTTATTCATTTCTGTACCGTTGAGAAAATTTAATTTTGTTAGTGAAGAATGCTTCTCAAAGTCATGTACACATCTTACTAGGCTGTGCTAACTTATCAGTTGAATCGACTTCTGTGCTCTACTTGAAGAAAATAAAATGTGTAAAAATTCAGATTCGTCTGTACAGCAGAAATTAACACAACATTGTGAATCAACTATACTTCAATAAAATTTTTTTATTAAATTCAGATTCATGACGCCAATAACATAGGGAAATACTTATATTACTGAATGGTTTCCGACATCACCAGAGTAAAGTACAATGAACACACACATCAGGAACTGAACTTGGCTCTGCTGTGTGAGCTGAGGAAAGGGAACTCAGTCTCTGAGCCTTGGTTTCACCTCTGTGACTAAGGATGACAATGGCCACCTTGTCTCCTCACAGGTCACAGGGAGGAGCACGTGACACATGGAAAGCCCGCTGCTTATTGTCATATATTAGTACCAAGTTTTCTTAAACGTCAAAATGCCCTCAACAACTGGATTGACTCACTTGGTTTTACAGAAACATCATCGTTGCATAAAATCATCCCAGAATAGTAGAAATCATCCCTCCTAGTAGAAAGTGTTCTGCCAGACAGCCTTGACACATATCTGCCCAGATCACTTTTACTACTGAAACCTGTGAAACTTGGATGAGCTAGTGAATGCGTGCAAATGCTTTCTTTCTGCCATTCTCAAGCCCTCCCGCCCACCCGCCCCAAGCCTGCTTTGTGTTGTGTGTCTCTTTTATGGTCTGTGAAAGGCCTTCTTCTTGTCTCTCTCACTGCCCTGTCCTCAGACAACAAAGCCGGCTTTTCTGTTGGCACAAAGTGCTTGTTGCTCTCTTGAGCCATGAGAAAACAGGGAGCAGAAGAATAATAATGTGCTGCTTCTCTCTGCTCCAATAGAAGCAGTTATGAAACAGAAGCCTGGGGCCAAAGCAGGCCCACTGTCTTGTGTTTTGACAAAGAAATCATTTCTGTAAGCACAGTCCTCAGTAGGTGGTGGTAAACTAGTCTGTGCAGCACAGATCATGTAACTGGGAGGCTCCTGCCCTGTCCACGGGACCCTGGTCTCTGGACCCAGGTAGGTACCAGAGTAGCAGGCAGGACCCGGGTCTTCCATTCAGAAACCCCCAGGGAGGAGAGGTGCAGGGGGCTGCCCACAGCTGCATGAGATAGGAGGCCCCTGGGACTGACCCCAACTCCCAGCCCTTCAAGGGTCTCCATCTGGCCACAAGGAAGCTGTTGGGACAAATACAGGTATATTCTCAGTTTTCCCCACTGAGATACTGAATTGATAGGTCTGGGGAGGAGTCCAGGAATCAGACTTTTTTTTAACTTCTCTGGTTGTTTCTGATGGGCAGCCAAATTTAGGAAGCTGTTTTAGTGCCATCTAAAATGTTTCCCCATCTGTGAAACCATGAATCTCCAGGCAGAACTGGTCTCATCACCCACCCTGGCCTTCTCCCCATTCCTCACACAGGCACCCTAAGGGAGCCCAGGCCAATGTGAGACCGAATACTCCCTTGACACGTCTCTCTCACCCTCCAAAGGTGAGTAGGGATCTGGTCAACTGGGTCCCACTCCAAGCTTTGCCACTTACCAGCCCATGTCCCTGGGAAACTCACTTAAGCATTTGAAACTGCTTCCTAGGCTGTAAAATGAAAAGCATAATTACGGCAAAGAGTAACTGGGTTGAAAGGGAGCAGGTATGGGAAAGCAATGGGCACTTACCATAAAGCATCAGCTAAAGCTAACATTGTTATTCATAAGCCTTGGTTCAGAGCTCTCTTCCCAGCTGGTGGTCCTCATACTGGCTCCTGACATTTTAGAGACTCCACAATGAGCAGCATCTTTAGTGCATATCTAACCATTTTCCTGTGTATGTGTAGAGGAGAGGAGCATCGAGACCCAGCCGGCAGGACCCTGGGTGTAGCTGTGCCCCATTTGGATTAGAGGAACTCTGCTCTGAGCAGTGTCTCCGCCCCGACAAGAGTTCCTTCAGCGACAACGTTCCTATGCTGAAATAAACCAGGTGTCTGGGTGCTGGCTGTGGAAGGATTGATCCCCTACGCTCCAGAAACTCTCTTTGTTACTGGGGACATAAGGAAAATTATAAAGGCAAGACTTCTTCACTCGATTTCCAAAAGGAAATCTTTTCCCTTGGCTTGCTACTTCTTGAGCCATCACTGACTTTCCCCATGCAATGTTCCCCAGAACGCTGACGCTCCTCAAAGTGGCTCTAAAAGCCCCTTCAACAGTCTTAAAATGTGTCCCTGTTTCCAATGTGTATACCATTCCCAACTTCCTTCCCCCAACAGCACTGTAGGGCCTGAAGTTTGGGAACATAACAAAGAGCGTAATTCAAGTCTGCAAACCACTAAGTCCCTACAAACTTGCCCTTCTCTCCTCCCCTCCTCTCCTGTTCATTCTTCTTCCCTCCACTCTGATCCCCCTCTGCCAGAAACAGCACTGGACTGAGGGCAGATATCCTCGTTCTAGTCCTGGCTTTACAGCCAACCAGTGGTGTGATCTCAGGTCAGTTATTTCAGGATTCTGGGCCCCACTGTCCCCATCAGTAAAATGAAGAGGTCCGAATGAATAGACATTGGTCTGTATTTCCTCTAATCTCTGATCTGTCTCTTCTCCATTATGGACATCCATAACAGCCTTTGACCTTAAAGTCTAAGTAAGACTTGACCATGCCTACCGACTCAGGACAGAAATGAGGAAACCAGGCCAAGATATCTGCATCTTCCCTGTAAGTGATTTTTAGAAAGAGAGGAAATAGGTTGAAGGAATTTCAGGATCTGAACCCACAATGTTGGGTGAGCTGGGGGTGAAGTTTTTTGATGTTTCCAACTATAATTGTGGATTTGTCTCTTCCTTCTTTCCATTCCATCAGCATTTGCTTTACGTATTTTGGAGTTCTTTCATTTGGTGCATATATGTTTAGGGTTGTTACGTTTTCTTAATGAATTGACCCCTTTATTGCTATGTATTATCCCTCTTCTTAACTGGTAATAATCCTTGTTCTGAAGTCTACTTTGTCTAATATTCATATAGCCATTCTACCTTTTTAAAAATCACTGCTTACATGATATATCTCTTTCCATCTTTTTACTTTTAACCTATCTATGTCTTTGTATGTAAAATAGATTTTTTTATGGAAAATATAATCAGGGATGTTTTTTTTTTCCCAATCTGACAATCTCTGCCTTTTATTTGGAGTATTTAGACATTTAATATAACTATAACTATGATTGGATTTTAATCTACCATTTGATCATCTGTCCCATCTTCGTTTTTTTTCCTCTTTTCCTGCCTTCTTTTGTATTAATGAGAACTTTTAATATAATTCTATTTTAGCTCTACTACTGGCTAAATAATTATACCTCTTTATTTTGCTTTTTAGTGATTGTACTACGGTTTACCATCAAATATTATTATACCACCTCAAGTATAGTAGTAGAACGTTGCAACAGTATACTGTCATTCCTGCTGCGCATCCTTCATGGTTTTTTTTTTTTTTTTTTTTTTTTTT
>RJWK010066165.1:0-11853 GCA_004363435.1 Platanista minor | reverse complement strand
GCCTCTCACCGTCGTGCCAAAAAAAAAAAAACCTTTTCTGGGTATTTTTGTTGTTGTTGTTGCGGTACTCGGGCCTCTCACCGTCGTGGCCTCTCCCGTTGCGGAGCACAGGCTCCGGACGCGCAGGCTCAGCGGCCATGGCTCACGGGTCCAGCCGCTCCGCGGCATGTGGGATCTTCCCGGACCGGGGGATGAACCCACGTCCCCTGTATCGGCAGGCGGACACTTAACCACTGCGCCACCAGGGAAGCCCTCCCTCCAGAAAAGGTTTGAAAGGTCAACTAATACTTAAAAATTTTTAAATAACAAACAAACAGCAACAAAACAGTACTCAAGCCCTAGTAGTACAATAGATTCCCCAAAGGCAGAGGCAACTTCTAATCCAGTTAGCTGCTTCTCCTCTTATATTTAACGCTATATTTTTGCTAATAACTTTATGCAATTTTAGACATTATCTGCTCACTTCTTACTATGGAAGATAAGGACTTACTATCCTTTCACCACCCCTACACACATACAAACTTCTCCCTCCCTATGTATTTTTATTTATTTATTTTTTATTTTTGGCTGTGTTGGGTCTTTGCTGTGCGCAGGCTTTCTCTAGTTGCAGCAAGCGGGGGCTACTCTTCCTTGCGGTGCATGGGCTTCTCATTGCAGTGGCTTCTCTTGTTGAGGAGCACTGGCTCTAGGCACACGGGCTTCAGTAGTTGTGGCACACGGGCTCAGTAGTTGTGGCTCGTGCGCTCTAGGGCACAGGCTCAGTAGTTGTGGTGCATGGGCTTAGTTGCTCCACGGCATGTGAGATCTTCCCAGCCCAGGGCTCGAACAATGTCCCCTGAATTGGCAGGCGGATTCTTAACCACTGCACTGCCAAGGAAGTCCCTCCCTATGTATTTTAATTGCAATTTTTAAATTAAATGAATAGTTTTATAATATAATGATAATGCAAATATTGCTCATGAGTAAGCAATACTTTGTTTACATTTCTTTTCTTATGCATTTTTTGTTTTTCCTGGAATTAAATATTGCTTACTTATTCATTTTGTTTTGTTTTATGCATTTGTGTTAGTGGAGATACAGATATAAAATACTTTTCTTATACTTCTCCAATTCTTTTTCCAGCAACATGGTCAAGCCCCTTAAGTATTCTAATAGTTATTCTTCATTTTTTTTTTTTAATAGAGACATCTCTCCTGGATCCTTCCATCCTTCGGTTTCTACCTGAACTGGTTTGTCTCTAGAACCAGTTTGTCACCTTAGGACATTTCTTCATCACCCTTCTAGAAATTCAACTTGCCTCTTTCCTTGTTGGAATCCTTGTTTTCTCAATCAGATCTTCCTCTTTCTTGGTTTATTCCCTTCTTTTGGTAACACACATGCTCCAGAAGCTTCTTGGAAAAAGAGATACAAAGAAAGCAAAGTTTTTGAGATTTGCCTGCTTGAAAACATCTTTTTTTTTTTTTTTTCCCTACCTTCATATTTTTATAGTTTGAGCAGAGAATCAGGTTGCAAATTTTTTCTCGCAGAATTTTGGAGACATTTCTGCATTAGCTTTTAGCTACTAGTGTTGCTGAGAGTCTAATGCCATTCTGTTTCCTTGTGACCTTTCTTTTCCTTTCTGGAAGCTTTTAGATTCTTATTATCCCTGATGATGGAGGATTTTACAGTGATGTGCCTTGGTATGGATCGTTTTTATTTCTCATTCTCATTTGGACCTGTCACATTCTTTATTCTGGGATATGTTCCTGCATCGTGTCTGCGATGGTTAATTTTATGTGTCAGCTTGACTGGGCCACAAGGTGCCCAGACGGTTGGTTAAACATTATTCTTATTCTAGGTGTGCCTATGAGTGTTTCTAGATGAGATTAACATTTGAATCAGTGAGTAAAGCAAATTGCCCTCCAATGTGGGTAAGCCTCATTCAATTCATTGAAACCCTGAATAGAAAAAAAAAAAAAAAAAAGGCTGAGTAAGAGAGAATTCGCTTTCACTGCCTGACTGTCTTCCATATGGGAAATCAGTCTTCTCCTGCCTTTGGACTAGACTTGAACTGGAAATATACCATTGACTTTCCTGGGTCTTCAGCTTGCTGATTGCAGATCTGGGGACTTGTTGGCCTCCATAATCAAGTAAGCTGATTCCTTATAATAAATATATTAAATTTATATAAATATAAATATATACCCCATTGGTTTTGTTTCTCTGGAGAACCCAGACTAATATAATAGCTGAAAATTTCTGCTTCTTTCTTTTGTTTTCTTTCTGAAATCCCTATTAATCAGATATTGAACCTCTTGAACTGCCCTACTTTTCTTTCCTTTTCTAGTTTTTTTTTTTTTTTTTTTTTTTTTTTTTGCAGTACGCAGGCCTCTCACTCATGTGGCCTCTCCCGTTGCGGAGCACAGGCTCCGGACATGCAGGCTCAGTGACCATGGCTCACAGGTCCAGCCGCTCCGCGGCATGTGGGATCTTCCCGGACCGGGGCATGAACCCGTGTCCGCTGCATCAGCAAGCGGACTCTCAACCACTGCGCCACCAGGGAAGCCCCCCCTTTTCTATTTTTTTGTTCTATTTTTCAGGGATTCTGCAACTTTGTCTTTTAACCCTTCTATTGAATTTTTTACTTAAATCAAATTTTTAATTTCTAAAGCTTTTTCTTGTTAATTATTCCATTGTCTCATCATTCTGTTTTTGTCTCAAGGATTTAATATCATCACTTATCTTTCAGAGGATATTAGTCATTTGTTTGAAGTTTCCTTCTGTTCCTTGTACTGTCTTTGATTCTTCTGAGTTCCTTTTTTCTATCGTTTTCTTTCCTGGTTTTTTTTTTCATGTCAGAGGCTTTCCTCAAAAAGTCTGCCAGTTCATATTAAATGTGAGGTGCTAAAAGGCTGATTGGAAGCTCTAGGAATATGAATGGGGTTTGTTGAATGGTGAGTTTCACTGTAGGGTAATCAAGTGGAACATGGACATTTTACTGGACAACGCTAAATGTCAGTAGGTCTTTCTTCTTGGAAATTCTCCAAGGAAAAATTATCCAGTCTGCTGACTGAGGCATATTAGCTTCCCTGCCAGCATTCTGGGGACTGAGAAGGGGAGAAGGCCTGGGTGTCACTGTGCAGTGTGTAGCCTTTCACTCAATCCCACTGTTTTCTCTCTGGTGACTTATCCCCTTCAGTTGTGCCTGTCATCATTCCTGAGTTCACCGTCTCTTCAACATCATCTCTCCATGGATCAAATCTCCCATTTCCTGCTGAGTTTGGGGGTTTAATCACTGGACATCATGGGGTAGGGTAGAAGTTCAAGGGGTCTACTTGCTCCTTATGCATACTCTCAGCTAATTTTCCTGTGTTCATCTCACATCTTGCCCCTCCTGAAAGTACATGATGTCTCTAATTTCTGAGTCTCTCAGGTGTTCTGGGCCATGAATCAGTTTGCTTCTCATTGGAAACTACCTCTGCAGAAACATAAGCTTCAGTTTTCCCTATTCTGGTAACTCAGTTACCATTTATTCTCCACTTTAACCTTCCAAAGTTTTGTCGATGTCTCTGATCCTCTATGGTGCTCTCTCTGCTCTATTGGCCCTGTATTATCTCTGTATGTCTGTACTGTCATTTGGGTGAGGTTTTAGGAGAAAGCATAGATGAACACAAAACACATGTTGTGACAGATACACAAGAATCCTTTACAATACATTAAGTATAGAGAAGAAAATGTGAATGCACCATTCTCCCAAGCCCTCCATTCTCCCAAGGCAGTTCCTGTCTGTGATTTGGTACACACACACTCCCCAGGCTATTCTTGATGATTACAGATATACAGACTATTTGATTCTATATTTTTTTGTTCTGGTCTTGGTTTTGTCACTTAACAAAATGTCTTGGAGCTATTTCCATATTAATACCTACAGACCTATCTCATTCTTTTTAATAATTATATCATATTCAATAGTATAAATTTATCATGTTATTTAACCATTTAACCACTCTCTTTTTTAAAATTTATATACATACACAGACATATATATACACATATATGTCTTCTTGAAAAATAAGTAAATTAGGTGACTAGAATTGCATAAATATCAAATAATCACATATATGTAAGGAAGAGATCAAAAGGACCATGTTATATACCTAGAAATCTTCACGGTTATGTCAAATAGTGGATGAAGAGAGCCATCTCCAGTGCCTCCACAATCTGAGATATTAGGATTCACCTCCAGCTAAAGATGCACCATAGTTCAACATAGAGAATCCTAAAGATGCTACCAGAAAACTACTAGAGCTAATCAATGAATTTGGTAAAGTTGCAGGATCCAAAATTAATGCACAGAAATCTCTTGCATTCCTATACACTAATGATGAAAAATCTGAAAGTGAAATGAAGAAAACACTCCCATTTACCATTGCAATAAAAAGAATAAAATATCTAGGAATAAACCTACCTAAGGAGACAAAAGACTTGTATGCAGAAAATTATAAGGCACTGATGAAAGAAATTAAAGATGATACATAAAGATGGAGAGATATACCATGTTCTTGGATTGGAAGAATCAACATTGTGAAAATGACTATACTACCCAAAGCAATCTACAGATTCAATGCAATCCCTATCAAACTACCAATGGCAGAACTAGAACAAAAAATCTCACAATTTGTATGGAAACACAAAAGATCCTGAATAGCCAAAGCAATCTTGAGAAACAAAAATGGAGCTGGAGGAATCAGGCTCCCTGACTTCAGACTATACTACAAAGCTACAGTAATCAAGACAGTATGGTACTGGCACAAAAACAGAAATATAGATCAATGGAACAGGATAGAAAGCCCAGAGATAAACCCACACACATATGGTCACCTAATCTTTGATAAAGGAGGCAAGAGATAAAGATCTTTGATAAAGGAGGCAAGAGGTAAAGATCTTTGATAAAGGAGGTAGAGAAAAGACAGTCTCTTCAATAAGTGGTGCTGGGAAAACTGGACAGCTACATGTAAAAGAATGAAATTAGAACACTCCCTAACACATTACACAAAAATAAACTCAAAATGGATTAAAGACCTAAATGTAAGGCCAGACACTATAAAACTCTTAGAGGAAAACATAGTCAGAACACTCTATGACATAAACCACAACAAGATCCGTTTTGACCCACCTCCTAGAGAAATGGAAATAAAAACAAAAATAAACACATGGGACCTAATGAAACTTCAAAGCTTTTGCACAGCAAAGGAAACCATAAACAAGACCAAAAGACAACCCTCAGAATGGGAGAAAATATTTGCAAATGAAGCAACTGACAAAGGATTAATCTCCAAAATTCACAAGCAGCTCATGTAGCTCAATATCAAAAAAACAAACAACCCAATCCAAAAATGGGCAGAAGACCTACATAGACATTTCTCCAAAGAAGATATACAGATTGCCAACAAACACATGAAAGAATGCTCAACAACATTAATCATTAGAGAAATGCAAATCAAAACTACAATGAGATATCATCTCACACAGGTCAGAATGGCCATCATCAAAAAATCTACAAACAGTAAATGCTGGAGAGGGTGTGGAGAAAAGGGAAACCTCTTGCCCTGTTGGTGGGAATGTAAATTGATACAGCCACTGTGGAGAACAGTATGGAGGTTCCTTGAACCTCCTATATACTGGGCATATACCCTGAGAAAACCATAATGCAAAGAGTCCTGTATCACAATGTTCATTGCAGCTCTATTTACAATAGCCAGGACATGGAAACAACCTAAGTGTCCATCGACAGATGAATGGATAAAGAAGATGTGGCACATATATACAATGGAATATTACTCAGCCATAAAAAGAAACGAAATTGAGTTATTTGTAGTGAGGTGGATGGACCTAGAGACTGTCATACAGAGTGAAGTAAGTCAGAAGGATAAAAACAAATACTGTATGCTAACACATATATATGGAATCTAAGGGAAAAAAAATGGTCATGAAGAACCTAGGGGCAAGATGGCAATAAAGATGCAGACCTACTAGAGAATGCACTTGAGGATATGGGGAGGGGGAAGGGTAAACTGTGACAAAGTGAGAGAGTGGCATGGACATATATACACGACCAAATGTAAAATAGATAGCTAGTGGGAAGCAGCTGCATAGCACAGGGAGATCAGCTCAGTGCTTTGTGTCCCCTTAGAGGGCTGGGATAGAAAGGGTGGGAGGGAGGGAGACGCAAGAGGGAGGAGATATGGGGATATATGTATATGTATAACTGACTCACTTTGTTTTAAAGTAGAAACTAACACACCATTGTAAAGCAATTATACTCCAGTAAAGATGTTAAAAAATAAAAAATAAAAAAATAAAGATGCACCATAATTAAGCTAAAGCATTCTTGAAGCTATGCAAGCCCATAGACATAAAGCTATGTTAATCAGTAACTCTATGGGGGACTTCCTTGGCGGTACAGTGGTTAGGAATCTGCCTGCCCAGCTTCCTCGTAGCGCAGTGGTTAGGAATCCACCTGTCAGTGCAGAGGACACAGGTTCGAGCCCTGGTCCGGGAAGATCCTACATTCTGCAGAGCAACAAAGCCCATGCACCACAACTACTGAGCCTGCGCTCTAGAGCCCATGAGCCACAACTACTGAGCCCACACGCCTAGAGCCTGTGCTCCACAACAAGAGAAGCCACCGCAGTGAGAAGCCCACGCACCGCAAATAAGAGTAGCCCTGTTCGCCGCAACTAGAGAAAGCTCGCGCTTACTAACGAAGACCCAATGCAGCCAAAAATAAATAAATAAATAAAATTTAAAAACAACAAAAAAGAAACTGCCTGCCAGTGCAGGGGACACGGGTTCAAGCACTGGTCCAGGAAGATCCCACATGCTGCGGAGCAACTAAGCCTGTGTGCCACAACTATGGAGCCCCTGTGCTCCGCAACAAAAGAAGCCACCGCAATAAGAAGCCCGCACACCACAACTAAGAGTAGCCCCCGCTCACCATAACTAGAGAAAGCCCACATGCAGCAACGAAGACCCAATGCAGCCAAAAAGAAATAAATTTATTTTAAAAAATAATAATAACTCTCTGGTTCAATTTACAGTTTATCTTTTTGCAAAACATGTGATGTATTCTCCACTAATCAGGACCACTTTGTGTCAGTCAGAGTCCTGACAGGAAACAGATGGCACTTTCAAGTGGGGAACTGAGGCAAATTTAACAAAGGGACCATTTTCAGTGGTGTGAGCGTTAAGGAAAAACAGAAAGGGTTGGTGAGTGTTCTGAGGCTTGCAACACAGAGAACCATGACCCCCTTTAGGCCCCAGGATCAGGGAAGAGAGCAGTTACTGGGCCCAGAGAGTATCTCTAGCTGTAAGAGAGGGCGCCTGCAGGAGCCGCGGCTTGACAGAGGGACACAGCCAACCTTCCGCAACCAGAAAGGGAGGAGCTGGGGGAAAACACCTGACCTCACTCTTCATCCTGTATTTTTTTTTTCTTTTTTTGCGGTACGCGAGCCTCTCACTGTTGTGGCCTCTCCCGTTGCGGAGCACAGGCTCCGGACGCGCAGGCTCAGCGGCCGTGGCTCACGGGCCCAGCCGCTCCGCGGCACGCGGGATCCTCCCGGACCGGGGCACGAACCCGCGTCCGCTGCCTCGGCAGGCGGACCCTCAACCACTGCGCCACCAAGGAAGCCCCATCTTGTATTTTTGTTTGCTGCTGGCACCCCCAGGTGAGAAGAGTAGAGAGTCAATCTGGAGGGACACATGGAAACTACTTCTCTTATATGAAGAAGGTACATCAGTGTCCTACTTTGCTCATTATTAGCCATGTCTGTGGACCTCAGGGCAAAGCCATTCACCAAGAACCACAGACGATGTATTTATGCAATCATAGTAATGAATTAATTAAGTCTGCTCCGAAAATTGCCCACACATTGGCTTATAATTCCAATTATATAGAAAAGAGACTACATAGAAGAGTCAATAAAAATGAAAAAGTAAACTTTGGAGGGAAAACCATCCCCTACCTGCCCCCTCCCATTAGTGTTTAGTTTCTTTATTATTCCAGCCTAGGGGCCTGCAAATAACATATTCCATAAGTACTGCATGGAATGTCTCTATCCAGGTTCTAGGAGAAAAATTCCATCACGCTAGAGGCTAAGCTCACCAGAGAATACAAGAGGGATAACTTGAGCAAAGGATGGAAAACGTCCTTACATTTATAATAAATATTAACCCATGACAGAAACAAGATACAAAAAGAATATGGATGGGGTCCATGAAAAAGCAGGGTCTCCCACAAATCAATATGGTTAAATAGTAGTCTGGTAATTCCAAATCAGTGATCTTCTTTAAGAATAAAGTTTATTTTAATTTATAAGCAAATAGAAAAAAATTGGAGATGGAGTGTTTGCAGTTCTTCTTACCTTAAATAACTGAGTAGTTGGGAAAACAGAGCCCAGAGGAAACACTGACATTTCATAGGTCTGAAAATTACTTTTCCCCTAAAACAGTTTTTTAACTTAAAAGTGAGTTTGAACTATGGAACCATTTTCATAGTTCATCTATTTGCTACCAAAACATGACACTTTTTTAGTGGTTTAACATGTCATACTCTTTATTATAAAATTTGTATTTTTAAAAAGTACTGAAGAGGAAAAATGATTAAGGTTCTGCCTTTGGCTCAACAGCTGTAAAAGAGTTTGAACTCATTTAAATGATGGGCTACCTTTTTTCAGCTTGATGCCTGGGCAAGTCCAAGATTCTGGTTTCCAAATAGTGACCTTCACAGCACAAACAATACCTGGGATGGAACACATTTTAACATACTCTCTATGGGACATTTTTTTTCAGTAATAATTATGAAATGAAAAGAAGAAAAACAGTTTTTAAAAAAAGTGAAATTTTTTGAACTTTCTAAAAATAATGTCAGTAAAAAACAAATATTGCAGTACAAGAGAAGGATAGAATTAACTGTTTAATTACCTTAAAGTGGGTTTGTTTTTTTTTTAAAGGAGGGGGAACACATAAAGAAAGCCTTCCAAAAAATGTAACTCCACAAGATGTGACTATAAGGGGATGACACAAGCATTTTTGCAGTAATGGAATAATTCCATATCTTGATTGTGGTGATAGTTACACAATACTACACATGTAATAACATTGTATAGAACTGTGCAGGCACCCACAAATGAGTGCATGTGAAACTGATGGACGTGGAATGGCTGTGGACTGGACCAAGGTCAATCTCCTGGTTTTGATATTGCACTGTAGTTATGTAAGATGTCAGCATTGGAGTAACTGGGTGAAGGGTACCAGGATCTCTCTCTACTATTTTTGCAACTTTCTGTGAATCTATAATTATCACCCCCACACAAAAAAATCTTTTAAAGGTTACATACCGAGTGATTCCATTTATTTGATATATTTTTAAAAATAATGTATTTAATATATATTTTTAAAATAAATTTATTCATTTTAGGCTGTGTTGGGTCTTCGTTGCTGCTGTGCTTTCTCTAGTTGCAGTGAGCAGGGGTTACTCTTTGTTGCGGTGCGCGGTCTTCTCATTGTGGTGGCTTCTCTTGTTGTGGAGCACGGGCTCTAGGTGAGCGGGCTTCAGTAGTTGTGGTACACCGGCTTAGTTGCTCTGTGGCATGTGGGATCTTCCCAGATCAGGGCTCAAACCTGTGTCCCCTGCATTGGCAGGTGGATTCTTAACCACTGCGCCACCAGGGAAGCCCAAACTTGTCATTTTCTTAAATAGTCTTTGAAAACTGTTGAAAGCTTTGGAATCAGTCAGACTTTCATTTAAATTCTAGGCTAGGGAATTCCCTGGCAGTCCAGTTAGCACTCTGCTCTCTCATTGCCAAGGGCCTGGGTTCCCTCCCTGGTCAGGGAACTAAGATCCCACAAGCCACGAGACAGGGCCAAAAAAAAAGTTAGGTCTCAGTTATCCTATCTATAAAATAGTAATAACAATATCCATCTAATGATAATGTATGTAAAGGTCTTAGCACATTGCCTAGCACTGAGTAAACAGCATCACTTATTTTAATTATTATTATTTTTTTTATTTTGAGACGTCAGTCTGTAAGGAAATTCAGAATAAGGAAAAGGGCTTACTGAATGTCTCTAATGGAAAACTGCATTGTCTAGAGCATACCCTTTGCTTTGTTGGATTCTAGCCTTTTGCTGACTTTGAGCTATTTCATAACTCTGAATTTGTAGATATTTGATAGCAATGCAAAATAATTTTTATCTAGTGTCATACAAATAAATTCTGTGGTGGAATTATGGCATGGTGGTTTAAACTGACTACCCCACATCCCTCAACTGCCCTGCTCCACATCCCTGTGAAAATTCCAGTTTTGTGTCCCTTTGTAAATTCATTTCAACATTTCTTTATTCCATAGAAAATTGTGGTTCTTTTGACTTCTCCTTTGAACGAGTTATAATGTAATTCCAGTTTCTTCACTGAATAATGAGTAAGTAAAATCTTTAACATGTGTTCATTTTACATCTGCGTGAGAGTCATGATTTTACCTTTTGGGGGAAATCTATCCTTTAACAATTTTATAGCTGGAAAATGCTCAGAGGCAATGGGGAAATTGTAATAAAAGCACTATGCACAGCATCTTAGATGCTAAGTCGTTTTGGCTATTTTGAATTATCTGGAATTTTAGTGTCTTTTAAATAAATAATCCTGATAATCAAAGTTTTTGTTACCCTTGTTAGTAGTGCTTTGAACAAAGTCCTTAATTAAGATTTGCTAAATGAATCAACTGAATTGTTATTTTATCTGAGATTGCTCCATCAGTTGGAAAAACAGACTTTAACTTTTGTCTTCATGGGCTGAGGCAAAGATTCCCAATGCTCTTCATTACTTATTTATAGTTGTTTCAAATTTTATCAGTCTAGAGGGGCTAGATTGTAACAAATAGCTCCCAAACCTCAGTGGCTTAACATAAAAAAAGTTAATTTCTCACTGTTCATTGCAGTGAGGGAGGGTCTTTTAATCATTGCCATGCAAGGACCCAGGCTGCGGAGGATCTATGTTAACATTTACTACTACAACCACTGCAGCAGTGGGACGGGAATCTGAGGCATCACATGCGGGTTTTTTAAGTTTTCCCTGAGAAGTGATACACGTCACCTGTCAAGTTCCTTTGGCCAAAGCAAATCGTGTGGTCTCACCTTACTTCTAAAGGGACAGGGAATTACAGCCCCTACCATGAGCCAGGAGGAAAAAAAGACCAAAACAGCAGTAATGAATCCCACATCAATACACTCAGAGACAAAATGAACACAGAAGGATGGGGTGCCCAGCAAGAGACTTCTAATAATTTTTAATGTAAACTGTGGGGACGTTAGAAATTTACTCGACACCTTCCCCCTGCATGAAAATGTTCCACTGCCACTGCCACACAAGAAATCATTCTTTGCAATTTTTTGTTGTTGTTGTTTGAGTTTACAGAAAAGGAAGAAAA
This sequence comes from Platanista minor, assembly GCA_004363435.1. Taxonomy (NCBI): domain Eukaryota; kingdom Metazoa; phylum Chordata; class Mammalia; order Artiodactyla; family Platanistidae; genus Platanista; species Platanista minor. The sequence continues at coordinate 391 of RJWK010066165.1, read as the reverse complement.
CTTTCCTTTTTATTACCACCACCAGAAAATCACTGAAGTCCTTGGTAGAGGTGAAGAGAGCCTGGGGGCACTAATCTAAGAAAAGGAGTCTGAATGTCTAAGGGAAAACTGAATGCTTAGAGAGAATCAAAATGAAATTTCAAGTGAAGAAACAAAGGAGTGCAAAAATACAGTTCTTGGGCTTCCCTGGTGGCGCAGTGGTTGAGAGTCCGCCTGCCGATTCAGGGGACATGGGTTCGTGCCCCGGTCCGGGAAGATCCCACATGCCACGGAGCGGCTGGGCCCGTGAGCCATGGCCACTGAGCCTGAGCGTCCAGAACCTGTGCTCCGCAACGGGAGAGGCCACAACAGTGAGAGGCCCACGTACCACAAAAAAAAAAAAAAAAAAAAG
>RJWK010066164.1:0-11895 GCA_004363435.1 Platanista minor | reverse complement strand
GCTATGGCTCACGGGCCCAGCCACTCCGCGGCACGTGGGATCTTCCCGGACCGGGGCACAAACCCGTGTCCCCTGCATCGGCAGGCGGACTCTCAACCACTGCGCCACCAGGGAAGCCGTATTGACTACATAGTTTTTTGAGGGTATAATCGTAGATATCACCGTGTCCTGAATATTCATTAATAATGATCTTTGGTTCAGCTACTATATAACTTGTCTCACTAATAGATGTTTGACACAGAATAATAATGACTAGAAGATCTAATGAACATTTTCCTTATGCCAGGAGCTACTGTAAAAGCTTCACACTTTTGTAACCCTTTGAACCACACTGTGTAGAAGGCTCTATTTTTCCCTCCTTTTACAGATGGGGAAGCTGAGGTGCAGAACCCCGAGGTAACTTATCCCAGGGCGATGCAGCCAATAAGTATCAGAGCCAGGATTTCAGCCCAGCCATCAGGCTCTACACTTTCCAATTAATCAAGACAAGTCAGGATTGTCCTGATAATATTTATTAGAGTGTTTTTGATTCGAGGCATTAGTTTATCACTTGTCCTACTCAGAGTAAAGAATGATTGACTTGACCAGGGCTCAAGATACTATTTTAAAAGTATGGAGTTTGCAGTCAGAGTTGGCATTTCTGTGTATTTTTGCCCATAGGTAATTTTTTCAAATCTAGTGAACTCATTTTGATTCTAAACTGTGTCAGCCAGCCAGTCCACTCAGTTATTTTAGTTCCACTTTTATATTTCATCCATCCATTTAAAAAATTTAGGTAACATTTGATAAGCAGCTACTATTTTCCAGACTGTGTGAGACATTTTACCTGTGTTATCCCGTTTAATCTTTCTGATGATCTCGTGGGAAAACCTCCTTTGTGAGGTTAAGGAGCTTGCCCATATAAAGGGGCAGGGTAAGAGAAAGGGTAGAAGTGCCAGCCTAGAGCCGCAGGAATTTCTGGTATTAAAGCAGCATGAAAAAGAAGAGAGAAATGAAAGCTTAAATAGTGCTTCATAAGAGAAAGCAAGGGAGGGCCTCCCTGGTGGCGCAGTGGCTGAGAGTCCGCCTGCCGAGGCAGGGGACACGGGTTCGTGCCCCGGTCCGGGAAGATCCCACATGCCGTGGAGCAGCTGGGCTCGTGAGCCATGGCCGCTGCGCCTGCGCGTCCGGAGCCTGTGCTCCGCAACGGGAGAGGCCGCGACAGTGAGAGGCCCGCGCACCGCAAAAAAAAAAAAAAAAAAAAGAGAAAGCAAGGGAGAAAAGAGTGCAAAGAGAGAGGAGGTGGCCAGAAGTGTAAAATGAGTGGGTGAAATCAAGATGAGACATGAGAAACTCAAGTCCTTGGAATTGGGGATTCACAGATTCTTGGTCCTCTTGGAGAGAAGCATTTAAGTAGAGAAACGCGTTTAGAAGTTGGTGTACATTAATCTCCGAAATTTGGCAACCTAGAGTAGAGGAAGCCAGTATTGTCTGTGCTGGAAACAATGGTGTTGAGATTTTTTTTTTTTTCTTTTAAGGATAAGGGAGACCTTAACATATTTGTAAACTGAAGTGAAGGATTCCAAGAAGGAAAGGCAGAAAGGAACAGAGCAAGTAATTGAAGGAGCAAAGATGGGTTATAATAGAATCATCTTGAAGGAGGGATTGGGGTCAACAGGTGGGATGCTGCCTCCTTATGGAATCAACAGCCAAGCCAATAAATACGTGTGCTCTGGTTTTTCAGTTTTTCTGAAAATTCTGATATTTATGATTTCTTTATGTTTATTTTCATTATACTTACTGTACCTGATGATTATAAAAATGATGCCAATTGAGGTCAGTTTAGTGGTAAAGACTTCAGGTTCTCAGGTTTGTCACCCGTAGGATTAAGTCTCAGCAGCTGGGGACTTCCCTGGTGCCGCAGTGGTTAAGAATCCGCCTGCCGATGCAGGGGACACGGGTTCAAGCCCTGGTGCAGGAAGATCCCACATGCCGCGGAGCAACTAAGCCCGCGAGCCACAGCTACTGAGCCTGCGTTCTAGAGCCCGTGCTCCGCAACAAGAGAAGCCACCGCAATGAGAAGCCCACGCACCGCAACAAAGAGTAGCCCCCGCTCGCCGCAGCTAGAGAAAGCCCCTGCGCAGCAACAAAGACCCAACACAGCCAAAAATAAAAATAAATAAAATAAATAAATTTATAAAAAAAAAGTCTTAGCAGCTGTATAACCTTGGGAAAGTTGTTTAAATTCTTGAAGCCTCATTAGCCTCCTAGAATTAGTAAGAAAATTCAATACGCTAACACAAGTAATTTGCTTACCCCAGGACCTCCCAAACACTTGGGTCCACAAATAGTCACTAAACGAGTTTTTTTTTTTTTTTTTTTTTTTTTTTGCCATACGTGGGCCTCTCACTGCCGTGGCCTCTCCCGTTGCCGAGCACAGGCTCCGGACGCACAGGCTCAGTGGCCATGGCTCACGGGCCCAGCCGCTCCGTGGCATGTGGGATCTTCCCGGACCAGGGTACGAACCCGTGTCCCCTGCATCGGCAGGCCCGCTCTCGATCACTGCACCACCAGGGAAGCCCTAAATGAGATTTAATGCGTAGCAATACAGAGCTCTGGAAGTGATGCATTATTTTGCTCTGTTTCTTTAGGTTTCATTTAGTGGAGAAATTGGATATGACTCTGGAGGAGTCAGAGCAGAGTTTTTCCATTGTCTCTTTGAAGAAATGACCCGGCCAGAATATGGGATGTTCACATATCCTGAAGAGGCTTCCTACATGTGGTTTCCTGTCAAGGTAAGCCCTCTTTTCTTGTTGTAGGTATTTCCTGAGAGAAAAAGTATGGGTATATATACCATAGAAAATTAGGTTGTCTAGACTGTTGTATTTTAGGAGAGGAATTATTGATGTAGTTATGGAGATAACTTTTAATTCTAAAAAGGTGATGATTTTCTCTAAAATGGGGGTCCTCCTTCCCTGGATTCCCAAGTCCACACAAGAGAATTTAAGCAATATATATGTATTGACCATTTCTAGAATGTATAGGTAAAAATGAAGCCTTCCTTTCTTAGGCACTCATTCTTTGTTCTGTTTTCCCAATGAATTTGAAGATAAAGCCTATGAAAGGAAATTGCAAAAACTTTGTTTATAAGGATTACTGAGCCTAATGTGTTTCTGTTCCTGTTAATACTTTTATTTTTTATTGAAATATATTAGACATATAACATTGTATAAATTTAAGATGTACCACATGTTGATTTGATATATTTATATTATAGTATGATTGCCGTTGTAGTGGTAATTAGCACCTTTATCACATCTCATAATTATTTCTTTTTAGTGGTGGATAATTAAGATCTAGTACCATAGCAAATTTGATGATTGTAATACAGTATTGTTAACCATACTCACTATACTGTTCATTTGGACTCTAGGATTAATTTGCTACTCATTGCAGCTTTTGCGCCTAAACAACATCTCTCCTGTCTCCTCACCCCCATACTATTAATGCTTTCAGTAACCAAAACTGTGGCAGGGATTTAAATTGACTTAATAATTGAATGTAAACCCTAAGTATTCTTATCTCAGGATTTTTGGTTTTAATTTGTGATTTGATTTTGTGAAAGGGGAGAAATGGCTTACCTAATAAAAATATTCCATTGTACTGGTAAAAATTCATAATACGTTAAGTTTTTTTGTCTCTTGTCAGCCTAAATTTGAGAAGAAGAGTTATTTCTTCTTTGGGGTTCTGTGTGGACTCTGCCTATTCAGTTGCAATGTTGCCAACATCCCTTTCCCACTGGCTCTGTTTAAGAAACTTTTGGACCAAGCGCCATCATTAGAAGACTTGAAAGAACTTAGTCCTGTTTTGGGAAAGTAAGTTAACTTAGTTCCTTTTTCAGAACCCTGTCTAATATGTATTTAGATAAATATTTAAACACACACATTCTAGTAGTATTTTCATGTTCAATAGTAGCATTCTGGGTATTTTAAACTGATTCCAACTTTGTCAAATTGTTAGATAATAATTTAACTTTCTAAGATTAAGAAAAGTTGGTTTTTCGTATAGTCATTCCTAACTGTTTGCATTAACCTTTGGTTTATTTGAGTAGAGACAGGACAGAGCACAGGTTACACCTTGGTGCAAAACCTGCAAGTGATGCTTATTTTATTTTATTTTATTTATTTATTTAACTTATTTATTTTAAAGAGACACGTTTTCCAAAGCTGTTTTCTTGTTTTTTTTTTGTTTTTTTTTTGTTTTTAAATTTATTGATTTTTGGCTGTGTTGGGTCTTCGTCGCTGTGCGTGGGCTTTCCCTAGTTGCGGGCTTCTCATCGTGGTGGCTTCTCTTGTTGCGGAGCACGGGCTCTAGGCACGCAGGCGTAGTAGTTGTGGCACACGGGCTTAGTTGCTCCATGGCATGTGGGATCTTTCCAGACCAGGGCTTGAACCCGTGTCCCCTGCATTGGCAGGTGGATTCTTAACCACTGTGCCACCAGGGAAGTCCTGATGTTTACTTTAAAAGTTGTTTTATGTCATCATCTTTAAAATGAAAACTTATTTCTAAGTTAAAAGACAAGCCACCACCTCACAAAACATATTGGTAACATATAATAGAAAGGGTTAATATCCCTGCTGAATAAAGTGTTCCTGCACATCCATAAGAAAAATTGATAGCGTATACAAGAAAGTAACCTACAAAAGAAGCAATAGAAATGGTTCATAAATTAAGTGATCATGGAATGCATATTAAAGTGAGAGAATATTATGGACTTCAAATTGACAGTGGTTGGAAATACTTGATGCTGTGTAGTGTCAGCAAGGATTTGGGAAAAAGTTCACTCTGATTTCAAGAATTGTGAGTGGAATTGTAAATTGGTAACTCCTTGTCAGAGAGCAGTATGGCAGTACAGTATTCCCCCTCATCTGCAGGAGATGCGTTCCAAGCCCTCCAGTGGATGCCTGAAACCATAGATAGTACCGAATGCTATATATACCATGTCTTTTCCTATACGTACATACTTAGGATAAAACTTTATTTATAAATTTGGTACACTATGAGATTAACAATAACTAATAATAAAATAGGACAATTACAATAATATACTGTAATAAAAGTTATGTGAATGTGGTTTCCCTCTCTCAGAATGTCTTCCTGAGGAAATCGAATGCCTTTTCCACCCTAACTAAGCACTTATCATGCCCTGTGGCCATAGCTTTTGCAGTTTGAGATGCAACAGCAAACCAGCATGAGTTTCTTTTTTCTTCTTTACAGTTTCCTAGATAGAAGATTCTTTCATACTGTAGATGCTAGCAACCTCAGCATCTGATTTTTTCTTTCCTTATTAAGTTGAGAACTTTCACCTTTCCACTTAAAACATACCGTTCGTGGCTTCCCTTGGGCTCATGCGAATTGCCAGCATCACTACTCTTGCTCTTTGGGGCCGTCATTAAGTAAAATAAGGGCTGAGTGGATGCAAGCACTGTGATAACCACAGTGGTCATGAGGCGGCTACTGAACTACCAACAGGTGGGATACGCTGGACGAAGGGATGATTTACATACCGCACAAAGAGGGATGGTGTGAGATTGCATCGTACTACTCAGTATGGCCTGCAATTTAAAACTGAGGAATTATTCTGCAGTTTTTCCATTTAATATTTTCAAATTGCAGTAGACCACAGATAACTGAAACTTTGGAAAGCAAAACCATGGCTAAGAGGGGACTACTGTGCTTAGAATAAAAAAAAAAAAAAAAAAAAAAAGTTTGCTGCTTTGACCCAGCAATTCTACCTCTAGACATTTCACATTTAGAAATAGGCAGTCATGCAAATATGTCTGCTAATGCATATTGTATTAGATAGTTTATAATTGTAGACTACCTAAATGCTCTTCAGTGAGGGAATTAATGTTTTTGGTATATTTATGCAATGGAATACTATGGGGATTTCTAAAAGAATGAGAACAGTAGTATGATTCTGTTATTCTTATTATCTCTATTTTACAGATGAGGAAACTGAAAGGGAAGAAAGTTAGGTAACTTGCCCCAGATCCCATAGTGACAGAACTATGGTTGGAACACAGACACTGGTTCCAGAATCCAACTGTTAATCGTTATACTTATTTTACTAATAAGATAAGGAAAAAAATATTGAAAGCACCAAATTTGGAAAGGAGTAGATAAATTTGTTATTATTTACTGAAAACATTGAAAATGACATAAATAATGCTTATGCCTAAGAAGATTTAATAAACTAAATAACTTAATATACATAAACTGAAGAAAGACCACTAAATCCATATTAGCATTTCTCAAACTTTTAGGTCTTAAGACTCTCTTAAAAATTAAGAGAGGACCCCAAAGAGCTTTTACTTATTTCGGTTACATTTGTCAGTATTTATAATATTAGAAATTAAAAGTGATAAATGTTTTAAATACACGAATACATGCTCATTCTTTTAGCTATCATGTAGCCTCTGGAAAACTCTGTTCTGTACTCATGACAGAATGTGAAGGAGGCAAGTACCATCTTAGTAGTATTATGAAATTAGTTTTGACCCTGTGGACCCCCCTGTAAAGGCCTCAGGGATTCCCAGAAGTTGTTGGTCTTGGTTATGCTTTGAGAATCCCTGATCTCTATATTCAATAAAACTCCTATTTTAATCCCAGCAGGCTTTAAAAAAAAAAAAAAAGGCTGATTTAAAATGTATATGGATGAACAAGGGGCCAGGAATAGCCAAAAATAATTTGCAAGGTGAATAAGAATGGGGAACTTGGCCTACCAGATATCAAGAGTCATTAGAAAGCTGTATTAATTAGGGCAGTATGATAGTGGTGCAAGCTTTCCAGTGGTACAGGGAGAGCACATAGAACCTGACCCCTATACGCATGACACTTTGTTAGAGGTAGTATATTAGATCAGTGGGAACAGAAGTACTATTCAGTTAATGCCCCTGGGAAAAAAATGAGAACAGATACCTTACATCACGTAATGGAATCAACTCTGTGTGGATAAGGGACTTAAATATTGAATGCAACGATGATGAAAATATGGACAGTTATCTTTCTCACCATTGGTATGCGAGGCATACCAATACCAACATTAAAGGAACGATTGATAAATTTAACTGCAATAAGATGAAAGAAGTTCTCTGTTCATCAAGAGATATCTCAGCAAAGAGAAAAGATACTCTTCAAACTGTAGATATATGTATAACATTTTGGGGGTGGTAGAAAAATGGGATAAGGGAATACCCCCTATAGGTAGGTATAAGATACTGGCAATGTTTTAGTTCTTGTCTGGGGAGTCAGGTTCACAGGTGTTATTCATAAACATACCCATAAATAAGCAAATGAGCTGTACAGGGACATATAAAGACAGAGTATCTTGAACCAAGTTTATGATGAATCCAGTTTTGTCAGCTGAGTTCCCATTACTTTCCCTCAACCCCCCAAAGGCATGATAAAACATGGTCTGTTTTTATCATGATACCATATTAAAAGATCCAGCATTTTAGAGAATCCCTTGGTGGTGCAGTGGTTAGGACTTGGCACTTTCACCGCCGTGGCCTGGGTTCAATCCATGGTCGGGGAACTGAGATCTCACAAGCCATGTGGCACGTGGCATGGCCAAAAAAAAAGAATAAAAGGATCCAACGTTTTGGCACAATATGGTAATAAAAAATCCAGCAGGGAAAAGGAATCAACTTGGATTCCACCTTTCTCCCAGAGGTCTTCCCCGATGACACACATCCCTTCAGAAGGAGTTAACCAAGCTCTCCAAAGCTGTACCTGTACCATTTACATCGTTCCTAGCTGCACATATCTGACAGCACTGTAGTAAGATTTTTATCAGCATATCGTACCTATAAGTCTCAGGATTTAATCAGTAATAATGTCTTACTCTCAGCTTTGCGTCCCTTATCCTTGCTGTGCCAGATACTTAATAAATGTTTGTTGAATGAATAAACGAGCGAGGGAGCACATAATACAGTATGCCGTGTATTACTTTAAAAGTATTTATAGGGACTTCTCTGGCAGTCCAGTGGCTAAGACTCCGTGCTTCCAGTGCAGGGCATGCAGGTTCGATCCCTGGTCGGGGAAACTTAAGATCCCGCATGCCGTGTGGCCTGGCCAAAAAATAAAAAATTAAGAAAAATAAAAGTATTTATAAAGGTGGAAATATAAAGACAGGCTGCTCTCCATTCTGATATAACCTCTGTTCTCACAGATGCCTTGAAACAGTTAAGGTGGTCAAATTTCAGGTCTGTCTTAAGCTTGAAGATATTGGGACAGGAGGTATAGAGAAGGTCCTTTGACCCACCCACTCCTCAAAATTTCAAGTGATACCTGATAATTGAAAGGAAATCTATTACTCTGTAAGTAATGTTTATTAAAAGCTTAAAGAAAGGTAACACAAGTGTGAATGAGTTTCAGAATCAGTAAGCACGTTAGTGATCCTTTTCTCAATAGGAACCTGCTGCCACCGGGTAAGGCAGATAGGGTGGAGGGAAGAGAGCTGGGAGTTGTGCGAGGAGCCTGCAGCATCGCAAAGAAACCTCTCCAGTCTCGCACGTTCGGCTGAGGTCTGGCCCGAGTCAAACTCTCAGTACACAGAAGCAGGTTCTGTGAACTGAACCTGACCTCCCACCTTGGGGATAAGCGTGCCCTTGACATTTATTTTAGATGATGTTTCCAGCCATCATGATTATTGACATCTAAAGAATAAAATCATTTGTTCTTTAGGAGTTTGCAGACACTTCTGGATGATGAAGGTGATGACTTTGGAGAAGTATTTCACATCCATTTTAATGTGAGTAACAGTAAAAATCAAATTATAGCTTATGGGCTTCCCTGGTGGCGCAGTGGTTGAGAGTCCGCCTGCCGATGCGGGGGACGCGGGTTCGTGCCCCAATCCGGGAAGATCCCACATGCCGCGGAGCGGCTGGGCCCGTGAGCCATGGCCGCTGCGCCTGCGCGTCCGGAGCCTGTGCTCCGGAGCGGGAGAGGCCGCGACAGTGAGAGGCCCGCGTACCACAAAAAAAAAAAAAAAAAAAAAAATTACAGCTCATATTTAATCTGATTAACCATTTTTATACTTACCTTTAATAAAAAACCACACTGAATTAAGCTAGTACAAAAGGTGTTCTTCCTCATTTTTCATGAGCTGGGTGTATTAGTTAGATTTTACTAAGTAACAGACAACGCCTAAACTTAGTGGCTTAAAACAGCAGACACGATTCTGTGGGTGTCTGGACTGGGCTGCCTTGGCGGGCTGCCTGGCCCACAGTGGCCTTGCTTACACCCCTGGTGGCCAGCAGGCTGGTTGGCTGAGGGGGGGTGTCAGCTGGAACAGCTGTCTCTGTCCTAGTGGCCTTTTGTCCTCCAGTAGGCTAACTGAGGCTTCTTCACGAGTGGGCACAGGGTTACAGCGAGTAGGAGGTGGCAAGCCCCAGCACACAAGCTCTTCAAGCTTTTGCTCCTGTCAGGTCCCGGCGGCTAAAGTACCTCATGTGGCCGCACCTGGACTCAGGAGCTGAAGAAATAGACTCGCCCTCTTGATGGGAGGTGTTGCAAAAATCACATTGCCTAAATACCAGGATGGGAGGAATCTATGGCCATTTTTTGCAAATCTACCATACTAGGCCTGTAGTGTGTAAAGTGAATACTGAGGTATGGCAGTTGTCTGATTCATTTACTCAATATGATCAGTTAAAATAGATGACTCGAGTTCTTTTAGAAACTTATTTTTTGTTCTGCACGATAAAGGTGGTAATTTTTTACCCGCTTGCTGGTTTGAGGAGAAGAGGTAATGCTCCAAAGTGTTTTTGTTGATAGTAGATTGTTCGGGATTCTCTTGGAGACACTGAGTTCATTTGTGGTTACAGGTGCACTGGGACAAAAAAGATGCAGACTTAATTCCTAATGGAAGACACATAACTGTCGACCAGACTAACAAGTATGTACAAAGAAATGGGGTATCTGTTTTGTTTATACACTGTATTTATTTCACTGGGCTCTAAAAATTCCTTGTAATTATTATTTTCCTTTCTCAATCATTTTCCAAAAGGGCAGAGAGTCAGCTCATGTTGTATGTACGTGTGTGTCTTCTAGGGTTTGTATGCTGGCTGGGAAGGAAATGGCTTTCTTGGAGAGGCCTTCCCTCATCTTCCTGTCTAGGATTATACCACTGACCTCTCTCTCTTTATCCCCTTACCCAGCCTTACTTTTTCTTTCCACGTCACACATTACCTACCTTTAGGATTTTTGCTTGTTTCCTTATCAGTGTTTCCCGTAGCTCCGAGGAACCGCACGATGGCAGGATATTGGTCTGTCTTGCTCACCGTTGTTTACCCAGTGCCTAGAGTTGTCCACAGTGGTGTCTGGTCCACAGCAGGCGCTTAGTATTGTTAATATTATTAGATGTTACTGTGGTATCTTGACTTCCCAGTACTTTATGGGATGCCATTTAAAGCCATAGAGTTTGCGATTATAGAACGTTCCCCTGATAGTCAGAGTGGCAAAGAAATATCTAGTGAGCATTCTTTAGTTTAAAAAACTTTGTATTATAATATAACCTACAGAAAAGTTCAAAATTATAAGCATTCAGATCAAGAAATAGAACATTTCTAGCTCTGTGGTATATTTTATGACTATACCCCAGTTTTTCCATAGTATTATTGATTGCCTGGCCCCTTTCCCTGAAAGAATTGGCAAATGTGCCCAAAGGCAGAAACTGCAAGTTAAGTGCTGGGCTTACCTCAGGGAGCTTCCCTTGTCCCTTAGTCCAAAGGCCTCTTGAGTCTTGACTTAGATCTGGAAACCTGGAGCTAGGTGTGCTTTTGTATATTACCCGGGTTTTTCTAGTTCTTATCGCTGGGAACATTTGCTACGAGCTACTCCATCATAGCTAGATGCATAAATCCCCTCTTTGTTTGTGTTTAAGCACAAATAATTACTCACTCTGACAAATTCAGACAATACAAAAGAGTATAAAGTAGGAAGTTTCCCCTGTCTCCCAAGCCCCTTCTCCAGAGATAACAGGGGCGGTTTTATTCTTCCAAAATTTTTCTCTTCTAATCTGTCAGTTCTCTTAACTGTGTGACTTTGAGCAATCTCGTGCCTTCACTGTGTCTCAGTTTCTTTTCCTTTTTACCAAAATGCCGTAAGAACCTGCCTTGCAGAGTTTTATGACGATTAAATTAGACAATACATGAAAAGAACAGCTCTAACAGTTCATGGCACATGGTAAGCACCCAATTATTAGATGTTCTAGCTCTTTTTTTTTTTTTTTTTTTTTTTTCTGCTTTAGAATATTGTATTGGTATCCTTTAGATAAGACCCAGGAAAGGCTGCCTAATTCATCTTGGCCCCCAAATTTCTAGGCAGTCCCCTCCCCCCCATCCCCCAGAGGTTGACAGCTGCTCACATGGGTTCATGCAGGAAAGATGTAAAAGTTCATAGGATCTATCCAACACCAGATGGAGGACATCCTCTGTGTCAGCAAAATTCACAGTACCCAGGTAGAAGGCACGCTGCTCTCCACTTCTTGTCCCAGCCTCTTGTTGCAGTGGCAGGAACCATTACCTGGGCATACCAGCCATCCCAACAGCACTTCTCCAAGAGGAGAATTCCAAACCTTAGGCCTTCAGTCACCAGGCAAGCCCTGAATCTTTGTGAAGGGGCACTGCCCCAGCTGGACTTCCACAGCTCTCGTGCTTTATTCAAGAATAACACGCCGGGGCTTCCCTGGTGGCGCAGTGGTTGAGAGTCCGCCTGCCGATGCAGGGGACGCGGGTTCGTGCCCCGGTCCCGGAAGATCCCACATGCCGCGGGGCGGTTGGGTCCGTGAGCCATGGCCGCTGAGCCTGCGCGTCCGGAGCCTGTGCTCCGCAACGGGAGAGGCCACAACAG
>RJWK010066163.1:0-11895 GCA_004363435.1 Platanista minor | reverse complement strand
GAGAGGCCAGAGGGAAATAAGCGCCCTCTCCCAACCTCTTTCTAGTGGTCTATTTGGCTCTTCCGTCTCTTGTCTCTTTCACCCTTGCCCCCCTCCCTTGGGCTCTGATGAAAAATTGCTGACTGTAGCTTTGGAAGTTTAGCTCTGAGAACCGTAGATGATTTCAGTTCTAGGAAAATAAAACCCATTGATTACTACAAAAAAAAAAAAAAAAAAGATTTACATATTATATCTGTTTAAATCCTTAAACTTTTAAACTATTTGTATCTTTATATCTAAAGGTGCATTTCCTATAAGTAGCATATAATTGGGTCTTGCTTTTATCAATTTGTCTTTTAAATGTAAAAGTATATGTGTTTATATCCTATTAAATAATTATTGATCTGGTGGGTTTAAAATTACCATCTTGTTAGATGTACTCTGTCCAAGTTGCTCCTTACTTTTTCTCTCTCCCTGCTTTCTTTGGTTAGCCATTTATTTTTATAATTTTATTTCATCTCCATTATTGGATTATTAGTCATATCTCTTTTTGTGGGGGGGGGCTGGCCATAGGATTTACAATATACATTTTTTTAACTTATCACAGTCTATCATTAAGTAATGTTAGACCATTTAACGTTTAGCATAAAAGTCTTACAGCAATATGCTTCCAATTCCCTCTTCTTATCCTTTGTGTTATTTTTGTCAAACATCTATTTTTACATCTTTTATACCCCCAAACAATACATTTTTACTCTTTTGCTTTAGGCAGTCTATTATCTTCTAAAATGATTAAATATTTTAAAATCTTTTAAATTTAACTAGTTTATATCATTACCCCTGCTCTTTATTTGTGTATGTGTGTAGATACAAGTTTCCATTGGGTTTTATAATCCTAGAGAACTTGCTCCTTATTTCTTAGAGTGCCAGCATGTTGGCAATAAATTCTCTGAGCTTTTCCTCTGAGCTTTATCATTAGTTCACTTTCATTCTGAAATACATCTCTGAGTATAGAATGCTGGGTTGACAACGTGTTTTTTTTCTTCTTTAAGTACTTTAAAGATGTTAATCCATTGGCTTTTGGATTGCATAGTTTTTCATGAATATTCTGGTGTAATCCTATTTTTCTTCTTCTGTATGCAACGTTTCTTTTTTCTCTAGCTTCTTTAAAGATGTTCTCTTTGTCTTTGGTTTTCATTACTTTCACTCTGACCTGTCTAGGTGTGGTTTAGTTTTGTTGTATTTTGGTATTTATCTTTCTTATCATTCTTTGAGGTTTCAAATTTGTGGTTCGATCTCTTACTTCTTTGGGGGGAGGGGGAACTCTCAGTCATTATCACTTCAGATATATCTTCTGCCCCATTCTCTATATGTCCTCCCTCTGGAATTATACATACATTAGACTACTTGATGTTGTACAGACTTTCAATATTCAACTATGTTAATTACTCATTCTTTTTTTTTCTCTTCGTCTTTCAGCTTGGATAATTTCTGTTGTCCCCTCTTCAACTTTAGTGTGTCTTCCCTCAGCTGTGTCCAGTCTAGTGATGAGTCCATCAAATCAGCTCTTCATCTCTGATATTATGATTCCTTTCAGCATTCTCATTTGACCTTTTCTTATAGTTTCCATATGTTACTAAATTTCCCAACTATTCATGCATATTTTCCATGTTTTCTACCAGTTTTCTAACACACTAATAATCATTATTTTTAAATCATTTTCTGATAGTTTGAACATCTATGTCATATTCAATTCTGATTCTGCTGATTGCTTTATCTCTTGACAAAGGGTTGTCTATTCCTGCTATTTTTACATATGTCCTGTAATTTTTTTATTATTAAATGTTAGATATTATGTAGAAGAACAGTAGAGACTGAAGGAAATAGTATTTACACCTAGAAACGAACATCCATCTTCTGCTATGAAGTGATTAGAATGGGACTGTGAGCCAATCTAGGCAGGAATTGAGCTGATTTGTGGTTTTGTTGTTGCTAGTTAACATTAACTTCAGTACACCTCAGTTTTCACATTCCTCTAGCAGTAGACTGATGTCACTTTGGGTTCAGAGTGAGGGCTAGAGTACTAAATGGTTCTTCTCAGTGTTCTTGCTTTACCATCAGCTTTCAGCATAACATAAAACCTACACTACCCTGGGAGCTCCTCCCATGCCCTGTCTCTCCTTTAGTAGTAAATTGATGTTGTTGTTTTGTTTTTTTTGCGGTACACGGGCCTCTCACTGTTGTGGCCTCTCCTGTTGCGGAGCACAGGCTCCGGACGTGCAGGCTCAGCGGCCATGGCTCATGGGCCCAGCCGATCCGTGGCATGTGGGATCTTCCCGGACCGGGGCACGAACCCATGTCCTCTGCATCGGCAAGCAGACTCTCAACCACTGCGCCACCAGGAAAGCCCTGATGTTGCTTTTTATTCAGCATCAGGCTCATGGAGAAGACAGGGAAGTTCTCTCTTGTCCTGGTCCAACCTCAGTCATAGACAGGCTTTCTATGCCTGGGCCTTCTTAGCATTTCTACTCCTCCCACCTATGGCAGCAAAACTCTGCCTTGTAATTGTAGTTGTATTTGGATGGGAGTTCTCCCCTCCCCCCCAGAAATAGCAGCTCTCTACCTGTTATAAATATAAGATTCTGGGCCCAAGCTAGAGTCCAGCAGCCCTCCTAGGAGTCAGGGGCTTTTGCTTCTACCTTTCCTCCAACAGCAATAGATTTCTGCTCGGTTCCTAAGAGATTGTCTCCTATCCCTCCTCCAGGAACAGACAAGTTTTGCTTCTACTTTTCCCCCAGAAGCAATACTTGTACATAGAAGAGAGGATTTGCTGCTCCATCCTGGTAGGCTCTTCCTTCATAGGAAAGAAGGGAGCAGGAAAGCAGATTTGTGCTTGCTGCCCTCCCCCAACAGCAGCCAGTCAACTCCTTCACACCTAAACCATTGAGAGGGACTCTTTTCAGTTGTCTCCCCTTCCCCCAATTTTTCTCATGAGGAACCAGCTGAGGTCCATGGAGAAAATCTTCTGAGTGACTGTAAACTCCCTTTGTGTCTGTTGCCCCATTTGTTCCCACATGTGATCTTTCCAATGTGATGGTTTTCCTGATGTGTTGGTTTGGCAAGGATATAGTCCTCTGTTATTTAACCAAACACTAATTTAGTTGTTGATGTAAAGGACGTTTTCAGATATAAGTAAGATCCATAATCAGTTAATTTAAATAAGGGAAAATATCCCAGATAATTTGGGTGGGCTGATTTAATCCACTAGAAGACCTATTGTCACCAATGAATTTCCTTCATTTTATGGCCATTTTATATTTTTGCGTTTTCTTTATCCATTCATCCATCAACAGACACTTAGGTTGTTTCTGTATCTTGGCTATTGTGAACAATATAGCAATAGACATGGGAATGCAGACATCTCTTTGAGATAGTAACTTTATTTCCCTGAAATACATACCTAGAAATGGGAATCCTGGATCATATGGCAATTCTGTTTTTAATTTTTTGAGAAATCTACATGCTGTTTTGCATAATGGCTATACCAATTTACATTCCCACTAACACTGTACAAGGGTTCCCTTTTCTCCACATCCCACGGCACTTGATAACTTGTCTATTTGACAGCAGACCTCCTATCAGGCATGAAGAGATATCTCATTGTGGTTTTGATTAACATTTCCTGATGATTGGTGATGTTGAGCATCTTTTCATATATCTGTTGGCCATTTGTGTCTTTCTTAGAAAAATGTCTATTCAGGTCCTTTGCCCTACCATTTGTGACAACATGGATGAACCTGGAGGACATTATGCTAAGTGCAGTAAGCCAGACACACAAAGACAAATACTGTATGAGATCACTTATAAATGGAATCTAAAAAAGTAAAAGTCACAGAAGCAGAGAACAGAATGGTGCTTGCCAAGGGCTTGGGTTGGAGAAATGAGGAGGTGTTGGTCAAAGGGTATAAACTTTCAGTTATAAGGTGAATAATTTCTGGGGACTTAGTGTACTGAGTGGAGACTATAGTCAATAATACTGCATTTTATACTAGATACTTGAAATTTGCTAAAAGAATAAAACTTAAGTGTTCTCACCACATAAAAGAAGGTAACCATGTGAGGTGATGAATGTGTTAATTAGCTTGATTGTGGTTATCATTTCATATTGTATAGGTATAGAAAATCATCATGCTGTACACCTTAAATATACACAATGTTTATTTGTCAATCATACCTCAATAAATATAAAATTCGCCCTGTGAACAGCAATTTAACCCTGTGACTGTGAATTTCATACTGACCATGATCTTTTCTTCATGAAGCCCTGCATTATGTATTTCAAACTTTCTTAGCCAGCTCCCGCAATCATCTGACACAATTCCTTGAGAGAGAGAGAGAGAGAGAGAGAGAGAGATGATAGACAGATAGACAATAAGTAAACAGGTGATAGAAAATGTCCTACTTGTTTTTCTTCTTTGGTTGAGCCTTGACTGATACAGTCCATGACTTCAATAATCTTACATTCTGGTGAGAACACAGAAAATAAAAAAGAAATATATCAATAAGTGATAAATGATATGAAGAGAAGTTAAGTAAGGTAAAGGCAGAGATGAGACAGAGACTGCCATCTTAAATAGGAGGTCAAGGAAGAATTCTTGATATATGATCCTTGGGCAGAACCCTGAATCAAGTGAGAGAGCAGTGTTCTACTTTTATTTGAGAGGAAAACATGTCTAGAATAGCAAGTGCAAAGCTCATGAGGTGATGGACAAAAACAGTGTGTTTGTGGAAGAGAAGGATGGAAGGGCTGATGTTCAGGCAGTGAGGCAAAAAATACAGGAGTTAAGATCAGACAGTCTCCTGGGGCAGCTCATGTAAACCTGGAAGGTCATAGAGGCGTTGGGTCTTATTCTGAACGAGATGTGAAACTCTGCAGGGTTGTGGGTAGCACAGGTTGGAAGTACCTGGATGCCGGGTAGAAAACAGAACATACTGTAGAAGAATGGAAGTAGGTAGAGCAATTAGGAAGTAATTACAATATTCTAGGAAATGACTGATGGAAGTTTAGTCCAGAGTGATAGACATGGAGGAGGGTAGTCAGATTCTCAGTGTATTTTGAGGGTAGAAATCAGAGGTTTGCTGAAGGATTTGAATGAGGATTTTGAGAAAAAGCAAAGAGAGGAGAATTACACTACACTTTTGAACCTGAGCCTCACTCTCTTGAGAAGATTCCCCTGGTTCCCCAAGTCCATGGTCATGCTCTTTAGACAGCAAAGTGATTGTCACACCACCCTGTGTGTGCCTGTTTACTTTCTATAATCCATTCAAGATTGCAAGCCTCTCCAAACTGGACTGTTAATGTCTTGTTTATCAATATATCTCTAGGACTTGCTATAGTGCCCTGTAGATACTCAAAAACATTTATTGAATGAATGAATGAGTTTTTTAATGCTTGCAGTTCATAATTAGGATATTTTCTCTTATAACTATATTAATTTAAATCTACTTATTATATTTGATGATATATTTATTAAATATAATCTATTTCATCAAATTTCATTTTCATAAATTTGTTAACCACTTATAATTTATTTTCACTGTTTTTTACCCTTTCCTCTGTGTCTATGGAGGATTTAATTTTTTTTCATAAATTTGGGTGAAACGTTTTTGTATGACAGATATTATCTCATCTGTGATTCCTATAGAAATATTCCTTATTTGTTGTTTGTATTTTCAATTTTCATATTTTTGATGTACAGAAGTAGCTATTTATTTTCATTTTTATGAGGTCAAATATATTGATCATTTATTTCCCTTAGACTTTCTTTAAAAATTCTGTTACACCTACAGAGCATATATGTATAATTTATATCATACCTCAAGTTTTTATGGTTATATTTCTTAAATTATCCCTTTTTTCTCCTGGGATTTATTTTGTATGTAATAGAAAAGTATTTATTAAATTGATCTTTCTCTAAAAATGCAAAACAATTGAAAAGGTCAGTGAGTTTTAACCTGAGAAATCTCCCTTCAAACCTCTCAAGGTCAAGAGTTGTATATTCTGTGTGTTATTTTTAAAATGGTAACTAATATCCTTATTGTTTCCAAAACAATACCAGCTGTGTCTGCAGGCAACAGTAAAACGTGGAATAATAGCACTCTTTATTTTAAAAGATGTATCAATACATATCAGATGTTTATTTGAATTGTTTTACTGAAAGATTTAGAGTTTAAGCACAAATAGCACTTTAGTCTTTCTAAATAAACTTTCCCGTTCCTAAGGACTCCAAAACTAGTATAGCTAAAAGCAAGAAGTTTATTGTGGTATAGCTATGCTTTGGGACTAGGCAATTTCTAGGCATTCATATGTACTCAACATAGGCTAATTTGATATAATTGTGCTCATTCTACCTGTGAGCTAAATAGCGCTTAATTCAATTCTTTAATAGCATAATACTAGTCCACTGACACATTCTTAATTTAGCCCAGCCACATATAATTGAACAAACTTTTCTTAGCTTTTTTCTGCCTATCAATAGTAAGCACCAAAGAGCAATGTAATAGTGGGGACTAAAAATATATAAACATAAGAAAAATTGTCAAACTTTAGAAACTAATAATAAATTTGAGGGCAAAAGTTTACTACTATACCAAATGTAGGACTTTACATAGTTCAGGACCCTAAATCCCTAGGGTTACAGAAATCCCAAACACAACATATTTTCTATTATTAGAATTTTCTATTTCTAATCCTGTTAAATTTCTGCTGTAATAAAAATATGGAGATTCGTAAAGCTAGTTCATAAGATCAGAAAGTTTTCATGTGCCAGGATATTTCAAATATCAACTCTAGGTTTTCATTTTTAAAAAATCAAATTCATAATCAACTTACCCTAATTTTTATCAAAAGGAAAACATTTGCTGAGGAAGGGAAGTGACTGAGGAAAATGCTGGAATTTCACCTTTGTCACTTTTGTTTAAATCAAGTAAAAGAGCATCCACATGGCTTTCAAAGGTACAAATAAAACATGTTAAGAATTTTAGCTGACTTCTTAATGACTAGATTTCTTCTTATATATTATTAACTTTTGAACCATAAATCTACCTTACATCTTAGAATCTTGTCATCAGGGCATTCAACAAATGTTTAAATGTTCCCACTTAGATAATATCCTTTGGTAAAAGATCTGAGGAATGTTTAATGACTGTCAAGTGACCAAGTAAATCATCTGAGGATTCCATCTTGTGCATTTCATAATTATGTACCTTTGCATTTGGTTCAGTATCCAAATATCTAAAACAAACAAAGGGCTTAAAATTAATGCATTTATTTCATCTCAGAGATGATATAATATGAATATCTAAGTTAAATAAACTTTAATAAAAGCACTTTATTTGAAATATTTAAATAGAAAACAAATTTGACCATGTAAAACATACTTATATAAAAGTACTTTATTTGAAATATTTAAATAAAAAACAAATTTGAGCATGTATTAGAAGTAATAAACAAACCAGTATATATAGGATGGATAAAAAACAAGGTCCTACTATGTAGCACAGGGAACTATATTCAATATCCTGTGATAAACCATAATGGAAAAGAATATGAAAAGGGATATATATATATATATATATATATATATAAAACAATCACTTTGCTGTACAGCAGAAACTAACAAAATGTTGTAAATCAACTATACTTCAATAAAATATAAAAAAATAAGAATTGTTGCACTGTAATATAAACTCAAATTAATACACTTTAGAGTTAAAAAAAAAAAGTAGTAATTTATGCAATAGTTCAAAAAGCTCCCGTTGTTTAAAGCAAAAGCAGGATAATTTGTAAAAACAGACTACAGACTCTATGTGTTGTCACCACGGCACATCAGGTGTTTTTACTGAATACATTTCTTTTTTGTGCATGAGCTAGAAAAGAACAGTTCTTTTCTTTGCCAAATTTGGGCATTTGACTTTACGATAATGATCAAATTCAGGTCATCAGTGGGGACTCACAGCAATGAAAGTAAAACTGCGTTATGGTGCATTTTAAGTGGTTTATTTAAATGCTTCTTCTGGCAGCCTAATAATATCTTTTGAATCTAAAAAATAAGTCATTTCAACAATGAGTTTAAAAATGTACACAAGGGGCTTCCCTGGTGGTGCAGTGGTTGAGAGTCCGCCTGCCTATGCAGGGGACACTGGTTCGTGCCCCGGTCCGGGAAGATCCCACATGCCGCGGAGCGGCTGGGCCCATGAGCCATGGCCGCTGAGCCTGCGCGTCCGGAGCCTGTGCTCCGCAACGGGAGAGGCCACAACAGTGAGAGGCCCGCATGCCGCAAAAAAAAAAAAAAAAAAAAAAAGTACACAAGTACCCAGAATTCCAGTTACCTCTATACCATCTGAATGTAGTGATCATTTTAAACCATTGTGAACTGCTAAAGTCCAGGCTCCCCATCACTCTCAAGTTGAGACACTTACAATAAATTGGAGGGACTCTTAATAATTTTAAATCATAGTATACTGCACATGCTCAGAACTGATCACTTCCAAATTTGATGGCACATTAAAATTTGAAGAGCGTCAATTATTTTAAATCACCATGTGCAGCCAAGAGAAAGATTTGAAATTGTTGTAGCGCCTCACATTTTTTTAAGTGCTTCGGTGGGGAGAGGAGTCCAGCAGAATTCCAGCATTGAAGCGCAAGATACCTTGGCCTAGTTTGACGTCCGTAACACCCATCTCAACTAGAATGTATATTTAGAAGCCAAGGAACTAGTTTTCTTCAATTACACATTTTGTAAGATGGGGGTCTTTTAAAACCCAAATTAACACCCCATTCCAACTAGGAAACAGTAGTGAGAAACGTGGTGATTATTAGAACAGGTCAGCGGGAGAAAGCTTCAAATGATATTCACGAAGAATGCTTTTCCTTAAACTTAAGGCGGTGCAGTAAATAAAAGAGACACAAAAGCTAAGGAAATGCAAAAAGGTTCTGAAAACACAGCAGGCAAATTCATATACTCCTACAACTGCATTTTAATCATAGTGGCATTTCCCTCACCATGTTTTTCCTTGCCTCAATTTGCCCAGCAAAGCTAACTTTCTGGTTCCCTCTTGGAAGAATGATTGTACGGCACTATGTTTTACCAACACTCTTGCGCCAATTTTTCTATATTCTCTTTGTTTGATTGTAGGAGAGGGTGAGCACTTTGACATTTTACTCAGCTCAGAGTTTGCTTTCGACATCCAAATCCTTAAAGAACCCCAAAATTATATCAGCACAATCAGGCTATTTAAAGATGGGTCTTTCTTCAGCACTTTTCATCTAAGTAAAAAGTTATGGTCTCCTTTGTTGCCTTTGGGTGTTCACGTATTTTGGGGCTGGCACTGCCCAGGGAGCAGGATACTCTTCATAATTCTGCGTCAGTGAAAACAATGTCCTAGAGTTAATAGGGGTGGGGTGGGAGGAGGGGGGGAAGGGTAAAGAAAAAAATGAAAGAAAAAGAGCCTGAAGGCCCTGGAATAATTAAGCAAATTCAGTGACAGCTGTGGCAGGTCCTGGGCAGAACTGGCTCCACTGAGCTGAATTAATGACATCAACAGCCCAGTATCTCCATTAACGTTTGATCATTAATTATTACCCTCTGACAGTAAGAGCCTAAACCTTCTTAGGAGTGGCTTGTTATTAATCTACTTTACCTGCCATGAGCACCGGCTGCTTGCCCACCTCAGTGCAATCAGTGCGCTGGTTTTCGTTTTATGTTTTTTAGAACCACAACTATTACTTCATTTACATGGGTAAATGGCGATGACCAGTAAATTAAAAAGAATGCTTTGGATTTCTGGGGTGTGTTTTTTTTCATCTAGGACAGGGAAGCAAACTACCTGGACCTGTCGCATTGATTTTCTTTGTCAAGTTTAGAAGGGCCAGGAGACACCCTCTACCTGAAGAACTGTACAAGGCAACAAAGAAGTAAATCATTCACCATTGTCCCCTTACCCAACCCTGTGGGGACTAGAGTTCCTCAGATTTCCTCAGAATCCCATCTGGGGACTGTGATTGTTGGGATAATTGTCTTTTTCGTTCATAAATTCTTCACTTAAAATGCTAACAAAAAATACTGAGAAGTCCAATTTTATACACCATCAAATAATTATCTCCTCAAATTCTGATCATCTTTAAAGGCACATTCTGTTTTCCAATGAAAATTACTTGAATTTCAGCTTTTAAAAGTTAAAGATTCATCTTATATCTAAATGTGTCCGCTGAACTTTTAAAATTTGTCAGACCCTTGACAATCTAACATGCACACATGCACACAGACACATACAGACACCACAGATAATCTATAAAATTGCGAAAGGGAGAAGATGGCAGAAGAGTAAGCAGCGGAGATTACCTTGCTCCCCACAGATACACCAGAAATACATCTACACGTGGAACAACTCCTACAGAACACCTACTGAACGCTGGCAGAAGACCTCAGACCTCCCAAAAGGCAAGAAACTCCCCCACGTTCCTGGGTACGGCAAACAAAAAAAAAGAAAAAACAGAGACAGAAGGATAGGGACGGTACCGGCACGTGGGAGGGAGCTGTGAAGCAGGAAAGGTTTCCACACACTGAGAAGCCCCTTCGCGGGCGGAGACTGCGGGTGGCGGAGGGGGGAAGCTTCGGGGTCGCGGAGGAGAGCACAGCCACAGGGGCGCGGAGGGCAAAGCGGAGAGATTCCCGCACGGAGGATCGGCGCCGACCGGCACTCACCAGCCCGAGAGGCTTGTCTGCTCACCCGCCGGGGTGGGCAGGGCTGGGAGCTGAGGCTCGGGTTTCGGAGGTCGGATCCCAGGGAGAGGACTGGGGTTGGCGGCGTGAACACAGCCTGCAGGGGATTAGTGCACCACGGCTACCCGGGAAGGAGTCCGGGAAAAGTCTGGACCTGCCGAAGAGGCAAGAGACTTTTTCTTCCCTCTTTGTTTCCTGGTGCACGAGGAGAGGGGATTAAGAGCGCTGCTTAAAGGAGCACCAGAGACGGGCTCGAGCCGCGCTTAATAGCACAGACTCCAGAGACGGGCCTGAGACGCTAAGGCTGCTGCCGCCGCCACCAAGAAGCCTGTGTGCGAGCACAGGTCACTCTCCACACCTCCCTTCCGGGGAGCCTGTGCCGCCCGCCAACGCCGGGATCCAGGGACGGCTTCCCCCCGGGAGAACGCACAGCGCACCTCAGGCTGGTGCAACGTCCCGTCGGCCTCTGCCGCCGCAGGCTCGCCCCGCACTCCGTGCCCCTCCCTCCCTCCGGCCGGAGTGAGCCAGAGCCCCCGAATCAGCGGCTCCTTTAACCCCGTCCTGTCTGAGCGAAGAACAAATGCCCTCTGGCGACCTACACGCAGAGGCAGGGCCAAATCCAAAGCTGAGCCCCGGGAGCTGTGTGAACAAAGAAGAGAAAGGGAAATCTCTCCCAGCAGCCTCAGGAGCAGCGGATTAAATCCCTACAATCAACTTGATGTACCCTGCATCTGTGGAATACATGAATAGACAACGAATCATCCCAAATTGAGGAGGTGGACTTTGAGAGCAAGATTTATTATTTTTTTCCCCTTTTCCTCTTTTTATGAGTGTGTATGTGTATTCTTCTGTGTGAGATTTTGTCTCTATAGCTTTGCTTGCACCATTTGTCCTACGGTTCTATCTGTCCTTTTTTTTTTTTTTTACTTTTAAAAAATTTTCTATCTTAATAATTATTTTTTATTTCAATAACCTTATTTTATTTTATCTAACATTATTCTATTTTATCCTCTTTCTTTCTTTCCTTCTTCCTTCCTTCCTTCCTTCCTCCCTCCCTTCCTTCCCTCCTTCCTTCCTTCCTTCCTTTTCTTCCTCCCTCCCTCCCTCCCTTCCCTCCTTCCCTCCTTCCTCC
>RJWK010066162.1:0-11895 GCA_004363435.1 Platanista minor | reverse complement strand
CAATGTAACAATTATTTTGTCTTGATTGGAGATGCCAAGTAACTAAGGGTCAAAAGGCATAAAATCTAACCTTGAACTTATCACTTGTTTTGGTTTTCTCATCCCGATAGGATATTGGAAAGATTAATAGTTTAGATTTTTGCCTTTAAAGTTCCTCAGCTCTGGGAATATTAACATTTATATTTATAATAAATTGATCGTATTATGGTACCAAAAAAAAATAAATTAAAAATAAATAAATAAATAATTAACAGATGACCAGATCTCTTCACTAGCTTCCCCTTCAGCAATCTTGTGAACCAATTGTGTGAACAAGATAGCATTTAAAGAAAGATCACAAGGAGCTGACAAGTCTGCACACAGTGGGAGATTCTGATCTCCTATCTCCATTATTAACTGAGATTATTTCCACTTTTCCCTTTAAAAACTTTTATGGCTGAGCAGAAATGTTGGAGTTGGTTTTGGGAACACGAGCCAGCCTTCTCCCCAGATTACCAGCTTTTCTGATTAAAGCAACTTTCCTTCCCACCAACACTTGCCTGCTGAGTATTAATTTTCGAGCAATGAGCATCCAGACCTGAGTTTGGTAACATAACTGCTGAACCCAAACCATACACCACTCTCTAGGTAACCTTTCCATCCTGGGACAGTGTTCACTTTGTTACCTTTCTAGTTTTATTTGTCCTTTCTGATACAAAATTATAAGCTGGATTTATCATTTATTTGTCAAATATATATTTTGATTATTTTCTCTCCCAGTTTTGGACCTTCAGCGATAGTCCCTAGTTTTCTAGTTACTTGATGGTAGCACAAACTTTCCATGCTGACAGCCCTAGCTGTTTCATTCTTCTTTCAAAGTTGCTGCCAGGTCCATGATGTAAATGTTATAATGTGGTATAACGCTCATACCATTTTTATTGCTTCTAGAGTAGATTTTTAGGAAGTTAGAAAGAGTTAATACACCCCTAAGGCATAGTTTCTCCCACTTTAGGCATTTGAAAACTGATTTAAGTGTAAATTAATTTTTTTGGCAAACCTAAAAACAGTGATGAATATCAGGAATTCCCAAAACATGTTCCAAGGAATCACAAAAGTTAATAAGTTTAATTTTAAGAGGAAAAATATCAGTGGGTGAAGTGGGGATTCATAATGAAATATATTTAGGAAAAGCTGGGTGATTTTACATTGTTTAAACTCGGAAAATCACAGCACTTTAAATATTCATTATTACCCTCCAAGAGGGAAACGAAGTATGTAGTATTTCCCAAATATATTTTCCTCACATCATTTTTCAAGGAAGATCTTAAAGGACTAGAGTTCCTCAAAAATATCTTTGGGAAATATTGACTTGGAAGGAAATATGATAAGAAACATTGAAATGACACTTCAGTGGCATTCTTTGGGGATTATTAAAAATCTTTCCTACTGACATATTCAAAGTTGTCCCAAAAGCATGAAAAGATGTTGGAAATCATGATTAGAGGACTATTACTTAATTTGAACCTCAGAGAAACAGACATAACTATTACCAGCAAAAAACAAGCAAAATAAAAATCAATGCACAGAAAGTTAATGAAAAACTGACCATAGAGTTTAAATTTATAAATCAACCATTTAGTGAGATTAAAGTAGTAATATTATTCTATTATTTAGTGACAAAAATAAGTTAGTTTTGTTTTATATTAAAGGAAAAACTTTTGCACTTGACTTTTAAGATAAATTCAGATACATGTTGTTTAAAAGACATACAGGAATTATATTTTTCTAAAGTCACATTTAAATAAAAAGGGATACTTTTCCCAAAAAGGGTGGATTTTTTAAAAAGCTATTATTGACCTCAGTACAGGTAGAACAACTTTAATAACCTAATAATCTCTGATAAATTTGATAATGTTAATTTTAAAGTTTTAAAGAATTAAAAATCAATTGGCATTCAAAACATAATTCTTGGTGAGTTATTTCAAACCTTCAAAGAGCAGATAATTTATAGTTTATTTGGTCTATTTCAAGGCAAGAAAAATATGTGTTAACAATCCCAAAATATTGTTCCAAGGTAGATGAACAAGCTAAGAAAAGCAACACCAACAGGTAAACTCCAGGCCAATTTATGTCATGGTTTAGTTGTGTATTTGTTGTTGTCATCAAAATGGTACTGATTAATGTATATACCCATGCACAGAGGGAAATTTTACTGGAATTCCACAGGGATCTTGATTCATCCTCATCCCTTTTGATGTGTGTGTTTCTGTTTGTCTTTATGTATGTATACTTATACAGAGTATCAACTTTAGTGTAACCTGATGTCCTCTGCTCCAGTTAAGGCATGGGTCTTCAAGGAGTCTATTGGTTTGAAAGAGAGCTCATCCTAAGGACACTGACATATTTCCTGACAGGCATGGTCAGGATCAGACATAGAGAAGATTCTAGTTGTGTCAATGCATTCTGTCCTTATTTTTTCCATTAAAAATGTCACACACTCATCTCTGAGTCCCAAGGATTAAAAACAAACAAACAAACAAACAAACTCTAAATAAGATCTAAAACAGCTATTTTGCTCAAAATAACATATGTGTTTAGTACGCACTGTGTTTGTACGTTTCATGTGCTTAACACTAGAGAGCAGAAAGACACTTTTTATTATTTAGTCATGAGTCAGTGTGCAGCCAAAAACTTTTCCCTCTAAAATATGGATGATTTGTTATGTGAGAAGAACTTTGAAAGATTTTAAATAGCCTGAACTCAAACAGCACATCTGGTTCAATCAACTACAAGTAACTGTCCCAATTAGATAAATTCAAATGTGCATATTATACTGAAAAATGTTTAGTTAATTTTATGTAAAAAGGGTCTTTATTAATGTCTGTTGTTAAAGATATGCAAAGATGACCAGTGGATGGAATTTACAGAGAGATAAAGTTTGGCTACTTAAAATTTTCTTAAAATTAAATGGTGTTTACAATGAAGTTGGTTTCCTTAAGAGGCAGTGGGCTTTCTTCCACATGCTAGAAAACTATATGATGATAATGCATTAGCAATAATTCAAGCACTGGTGGATAATTGGATTATATGGCATGTCACATTCCATTGGGCGTGGGATTCTAGAATTCTATGATTCTTGTTTGTAGAAAGTACTGAGTCATTTGATCCCTTATATCTCGATAAAGGCCATGTCTACTTATGGTTTCTAAATTGACCACTTTTGAGGATAATATGCTTTTAGGGTTTTTTTAACATCTTTATTGGAGTATAATTGCTTTACAATGGTTCATTAGTTTCTGCTGTATAACAAAGTGAATTGAATCAGCTATACATAAACATATATCCCCATATCTCCTCCCTCTTGCATCTCCCTCCCACCCTTCCTATCCCACCCCTCTAGGTGGTCACAAAGCACCGGGCTGATCTCCCTGTGCTATGTGGCTGCTTCCCACTAGCTATCTATCTTACATTTGGTAGCGTATATATGTCCATGCCACTCTCTCACTTCGTCCCGGCTTACCCTTCCCCCTCCCCATGTCCTTAAGTCCATTCTCTACATCTGTGTCTTTATTCCTGTCCTTCCCCTAGGTTCTTCAGAACCATTATTATTAATATTATTTTTTTAGATTCCATATATATGTGTTAGCATACGGTATTTATTTTTCTCTTTCTGACTTACTTCACTCTGTATGACAGTCTCTAGGTCCATGAGGATAATATGTTTAATTCATCTTATTAATTAGCTTGTTTGTAATCAATTGAAACTTTCAGACTGTTAGGTTGCTACAAAAGCTTACAGTAGCAGATCAGCTGATTTTTAATATGGTGTTTGTAATTAAATGGTATTTTGCAGGAAAATTATGTTAATGTTCCTATTTTCAAAATGGGCCAAATGTTAACTCTTTTTTATGACTTAATTCCATTTGGTGAAGGTTAAAAAAATCATTATAATAAATCTTTGCAATAGTTTGAGTTACATTATTTATTCTTTTAGTAAACTGGCAATTCAACTCAGTGAACAGTTTTGAACACTTGATTGTAAGATTGCTTGACAGATATCTATATGTAAATGTCTGTATATGCATGTGTGAGATATACAAACACATATAGTATGTATGTGTGTATATGTTTATATATGTGTGCATGTGTATATAGGTTTATATATATACACACACATTGTTTAATTAAAATGTATGTGCACAAATACACATAGCTATACTAGATAGTTAAAAATAATGCAGCTCAATAACAACTTGATTTATGCATTATAGTAAAATTAATATTATATATAATTTATATATAATATATACTATATATACTATATACTATATATATTAACTAATATATATAATATATTAATATATGTCTCTTAAAATAAGTTATAATCTTGCAACTTTCACCTCTTTAGAATATTCACTTACCAAATATTAAAGAATGACATTTCATTTTTAAATGAAACAAGGAAAAATACTTTGGCAAACAATGCAATTTTTAAAAAGACCCAGATTTTTTTTTTTTTTTTTGCAGTACGCAGGCCTCTCACTGCTGTGGCCTCTCCTGTTGCGGAGCACAGGCTCCGGACGCGCAGGCTCACCGGCCATGGCTTACGGGCCCAGCCGCTCCATGGCATGTGGGATCTTCCCGGACCGGGACACAAACCCGCGTCCCCTGCATCGGCAGGCGGACTCTCAACCGCTGCGCCACCAGGGAAGCCCTATATTATACAATTTATAAATTTATACAATTTATAAATCAAGGTCACACATATTATCTCATTTTGATATAGAGTCTCAGAAGAAAGGCAGACATGGTGACAAATCAAGCTAAAATTACTCATCCTCTGAGTCAATGGGTATGGAATTGAAAAAAAATACAGGCCTCAGAATTTTCTTCCCTCCCAGTAATGGTTTCTGACGAAGAGAAGCAAACAGATTGTTAGAGATTTAAATATTTCTCTACTTTTAGCTTGAACTCTATGTCCATTATCTGTCCATAAATCCAGCACACTCTTCAGATTGTACAGTTAAGAAGAGAACAATTTGTGCCTTTATCACTCCAGCTGAATGGAATGTGAAGAGCCACAGGGGCAAACACAATTCAAAAAAATGTATTGGTGGTTTTAAGCCTAATTCTGTCTTTTTATAAATAATTAAGAAAATGACTAACTTCCATGCAGACTAGGAAGGATGGCGACATAACCCCAATTACTTGCATTGACAACTTAATTAATCTTCTTCTTTTCTTTTTCTCTTTTCAATAACATATGGGCTCCACTCAGCTGTGGAATATGATGGAACCTCACTGGGATCACATCTGTCAGGTTTACAGGGTAAATAAAAGCACTCAGCAGGTTTGTGTGCTACTGTGTGTGAATACAGAGGTGGATAAGTGCCAAGTCTATGTCCTTGGAAAAACACTTTAACTTGTCCCAAAGAAGTTAAAGATCATTATCTATTACATAGATGAACCCCACAAAATATCCTTTATGGGAAAATTCCAAGAAGAAAAATGTGAGCATCTAAAATGGCTTACTCTAAGTTGGAATTTCTCTGCAGTTGACACATGCTTAGTTTAGACTCTGTTATGTTTTTCCTATGGTGTGGCAAAAAATCTCTTGATCAATAACTTAGACAATAAGCACCATACTTATGCAGTCACAGTTAATTAAAATGTAATAGAATAAAAAAACACATTGCTTTGTATATAAAAGTAATAGTTTTCATCAGGTATAGACATATTCTAATATCTACCTGACCCTGGCCAGGGAACTGAAAATTTTATTCTTTTGTATGAAAAAAATTATCAAGCTTGAACAATCCATGTGGCTTATCTCAGGTTCAATTTTTCATGATATGGCAAAAATTTTTTAAATTAAGTATGCTATATTTGGCAAAAGTTTATATGGCTCAAACTATACAACCTATGTATCAGTTATTTAGAGTATTCCCAGAAGACAATCACTTTAGTTAAAACTGAATCTCTTTATATTTTTACTTAGTTTATGAAAGTGTCATCTCATCAGATCTTTGAGTCAGTCCGATTTTCAAATCCTTTCATTTCATAGCAAGTGCTTATTGGACACAGTCTGACAGTACCTTAGGGATTATGATTGCTATACACGGTATACATGATGTATTCCTAGTACCAGAGGCACATTATTTGGCAACACTAGTTATACATAAAAGATAAAGTTAAATAATTATATAATGCAATTTCTAACAAACTAATGCTATTATACAAAAAACATGGGTTATACATGTGAGAAAGAAATTAGAAGAAATCTGAAGTCTGTACTTTTAATTTTCCTGAATTTGGGAAAGAGAATATTCTGATGAGAGTGCCAAGTGCACTTAATTAAGATGGACTTTCTTAGGTTAAGTTTCAAAAAGGAGGTGGTTGTTTAGACAACTCTACAGTCATTGCTCTAATGAGCCTGAAAGAGCCCAAATTCTCTGAGAACTTGCTATAGGAAGGAAAGCTTTGAGCTGAATTTTAGTTGTTTATCCAGTGCAGAGAATGGGGTGGTATGGGATTGCCTGATAATTCAATCACCTTCCCTCCTGCATTTAGAGAAAATTTAGCTCTCTGAAATTTAAGTTCATGAGCGGACAGAGGAAAGAAATGTCATACAACACCTGTGACATCTCAAATTTCATCTCCACATCTAAAAGTAAGAGTTTGTATGATAACCAATACTTACTTTTATTACTAAGTCTATTGGGCATAAAGGCAACTAAAATGAATCAATTTAAATTTTCTCATGGAATTTGTACGTTGTGCTTATTCTCTATAGAGTATATTAACATTATAACAAAATCACTTTTTATTAATCTTTGGCAAATAGGCATAATATTAGATGTAAAGAATAAAAAGAGAAAAAGAGTAAGATGAAGTCTTGAATTCTTAGATCTTAGTCAATCAAAGATAGTCATCATAGCTGTTGCTCTATGTATATCCATTTTGAACCTCCAATTAGTACAACTAGGAGGTGATACAATTTAGGCAAAGACAAATGTTTTAATCACTGACTGGGCTATGGCCAACTGAATGCCATTTCCTTCAGTGACCGGGGCTTGGCCATATGTTAATGGGAACATTTCACAGGTTCAGGCTAGTCATTTGCTCTGTGGACCCTTGTCCTTGAGTCCTACCTCTATTCTTGCCTGGCCAATTAATAACAGCAATGTCCTTCATTCCACAGAGGAAGGAAGAACAAAATAGGTTTTTCATATTAGTAGAATTAAGCCATCAAAAAGGAAGACAATCTAAATAGAGAAGACTTTATATAGAACAAATATTCTAATCTCTTTACTTTTTCAAATGTCAACTCCAATCCCCCAGATTTGTTCCTTTGTTCCTTTGTTCCTTTGTCTTCCTTCAGAGTTTCTCTGTAGATATGGAATAAAAATGGAGAGGGCACAAATGAATGGCTAAATACCCTCTAGTATCAGAAAATTTAGCTAAAAGAAATGTGACAACTTCATACAGACTCTCTTCCCTTATAAATAAAGTCTCCTATATATTCTAAAGCAGTTGTCCCCAACCTTTTTGGTATCAGGGACCAGTTTTGTGGAAGACAATTTTTCCATGGATGGGATGGGGGATGGTTTGGGGATGATTCAAGTTCATTACACTTATTGTGCACTTTATTTCTATTATTATTACAATGTAATATATAATGAAACAATTATACAACTCACAATAATGCAGCATCAGTGGGAGCCCTGATCTCATTTTCCTGCAACTACATGGTCCCAGGGGTGATGGGACACAGTGACACCCTAAGTGTGTCGCTTATGTCCAGCCTACTCCATAAGATGCAGCTTAATTGTCACTTGCCACTCACTGATAGGGCTTTGATATGAGTCTGCAAGCAATTGATTTATTATGGTCTCTGTGCAGTCAAACCTCTCTGCTAATGATCTGTATTTGTAGCCACTCCCCAGCACTAGTATCACCGCTTCAGCTCCACCTCAGATCATCAGGCATTAGATTCTCATAAGGAGTGCACAACTTAGATCCCTTGTATACGCAGTTCACAGTAGGGTTCGTGTTTCGATGGGAATCTAATGCCACCACTGATCTGATAGGAGGCCGGGCCCAGGCGGTAATGCGAGCGATGGGAAGTGGCTGTAAATACAGATGAGGCTTCGCCCACTCGCTTGCCGCTCAGCTCCTGCTATATGGCCAGGTTCCTAACTGTACCTTCCGTGGCCTGGGGGTTGGGGACTTCTGTTCTAAAGGATGTATATCGCTACATAACATACATTGTGTTGTACTCTTGGTTGTTTCTGCTTCTTAATTCTGTATAAATAAAAAATATGTACTCATTATATAGTGACTATGTATTTGTTTTTAAATACATAGGAATGTCTCTGCAAAGCTATTTTCTTCTCTTAATATCTGAACAATTAGGAATTTTATATGGAATATTTGCTAACAAATTTTCAGGGATCAGCAAATTATATAGCTATACAGTATTTGAGACAATGTGACAAACAACCATTAAAATAATTTCCTCTTGTATATTGCAAGTCAAAATTTTACTTCTGTAGAAAAGGGTAAATTCAAAACGTTCATAATGCTACATTCACAGTACGGTAATGGGTGGTGATACCAAATAATTCAATTAATGTCCCCTGTCCAAATCTGTGTTAATATTTTTATTATTCACAATCATGTACAGTTTCCTGAGCAAATAGCTCTAGAGATATGGCATCTTATGGAAGATGTCTACTAGTTCTAAAAAGAGCTAATATAAGAGTATAAGATACATATAGCTTTCTTTGTAATTTTTGCACACATTTTAGACCAATTGTTAATTTCTACTTTTCATTCTAATTTTTAGTTTAGCTTTTGAAATGTTTTGAAAGATTGGTTTTCCTTGGAAACAGGACCTAGTTTATATAAGAATGTGCTCTTTGATTAAGTTACATCTACAAACCAGTAGAGGAAAAAAGGTTTATGATCAAATTGTGTTGAAAAATTGGTTAACTCCACATTTGAATAATTATAAGACTCTTAGCTAACTCCTTACACCAAAACAAATAATTGTTTAATTGAGGTAGAACTAAAAATTTAAATGAAATATAGGTGAATATTTACAAACTCAAGATAGGAAAGAACTTCAATAGTTTAGTCAACAAATATAGAGAGAGAGATCCTGGGGATATAGAGGTGAACAAAACTGCAAAAATACCTGCCCTCTAGGAGCTTACATTCTAGTGGAGGGGAGATAGACAAATAAGCAACATATCTATATACACTTTACTTTAGAATAGTAGATGATAAACACTATTAAGAGAAAGTATAAAAAATATTGATTGTGTACTGTTTAAGAGTTGTGACAAGACTGACCATTGTTAGGCCTTATGAGGATGATATATGAACAAGGACTTGAAGGAGGTGAGAGATAAATCCTAAAAATTCCTGGAGAAAGACTCAACATGAAGGAAACAGCCAGTGGAAAATGCCTAAGGTGAGTTCATCCTGGCATATTGAAGGAACAAGGAGGATAAGGGAAGGGGGAGAAGGAAGGAAAGTAATAGGAAAATTATTAAAACTATAGATGGATTTACTGAAATGATTGATAGGTTTAATTACATATGAATTTACAACTTCCTGAACATTAAAGACATTGAATAAATTAAGACACAAAAGACAAACGGGGGTCAAATACTGGGAACAAATATAACAAAAGGTAATATACTAGATAACAACATCTATGAAAGCAAGAACATTTTTTTGTTCACTTCAGCAACTCCAGAACTTAGAACAGGACTTTTGTATGGTGTCCACACTAAATACTTCTTATTGTTTAATAACTTTCTTGTGGCTTTAGAATATGGATTTCTTTGAGGTATTAGAGAGTTAGAAATACCTATCACAAGTCTCAAAATTTCATGCTGTTAAATTCAATTGTCATCTCTATTCCCTCATCTTGTATTATTTTCAAAGTAGTCAGTCTTAACATTATATTTTATATTTATTTTATTATAATGTATCTATTAGGGTAACAGTTTTGTTTGTTCTTTCCTGTATGCCTAATTATAGAATAGTTCCTGGTACATCACAACTTTCTATAAGTACTTTGTGAATAAATGAATGAACAATCATACTTCTAGCAAATAATCCAATTGAAATAAGGTATACAAAGATCTATGTAAAAGGATGCTCATTTCAGCATAACTTAAAATAATGAAACAATGGAAAACCTCACATTTACAAAATAAAGGTACAGATTAGAAATTATTGCATATCCATTTGATGGAATATCATATAGGAATAAATCTTCTTTACAAAGAACATTTAATATTACAAAATAATGCTCACAATATGTTAAATTAAAACAGTGCAATTCTAAATCAAATGACATTCAATTAACACTTGTTGAAATTGAATCATATATTAGCAGATGTTGAATAGAACTGAATTTCAGAATTGTAGAAACCTAAAAATACAATTAATCCAGGCATTATCTAACATTTCTCTCTCTCTCTCTCTCTCTCTCTCTCTGTATACCTATTCTCTTATTCAAGAGAATTTTTAATCAGGATCTTAATGAAAAAAATCACATTTTAAATGGAGTCACTGTCACTGTGATTCAGAGAAGGGAAAGAAGAGGATGGTGTGGGAAAGGCCCCATGTCCTAATTCCTGAAATCCCATCCTCCTATTCCCATCCTGCTGTCCATGGAAAGCTCAGAGGCAACACTTTAAGATTCTGAGGCTGCCTCTGAAATTAGTGGAAAAAATTGTTCTGGTTTAATTGAGACCCAAAAGAAGATACTGAGACTCAGAATGTCAAATTATTGTCTGTGGATATGTGTCTTTTTAAAAAAAATAATTTTAATTTAATATATTTTATATATGACAGTACAAAAATTTAATGTGTTACAAAGTACAGTAGTGTGCTACTTTGATACATTTATACATTGTAATATGATTGTTCTGGTAGTGATAGTTATCACATTACATTATTGTAGTACAATATTATTATTTATATTCACTACACTGAACATTAGATCTCTATGGCTTATTTTCTACCCAGCAGGGCTGGGTTCCTTCCTGGAGATTCTAGATAAACTGCAAATTCTTGCCTTTTCCAGCTTCTAGAGGCTAGCTACATTCCTTGCATTCCTTGGCTCATGACCCCCTTCCTCAGTATTCAAAGCCAGTAACATTATATCTCTCTCAACTATTCTTTCATTGTCACATCTCCCTCTCATTTTTTCTCCTCCTCTTCTTCCACTTAAAAGAGCCTTTTAGTTACATTGGGGCATCCACATAATCCAGGATAATCTCCCTATTTTAACCTGGATTCCATATGTAACCTTAATTTCCCTTTGCCAGGTAGCCTAAATATTCACAGGTTCACAGAATTAGAACATGGGCCTCTTTGAGCGATCATTATTCTGTTACAAAGAACAGTTAAAGAAAAAATCCCCAATATATCTCACTTTTTTTTTTTAATACCCAGCACATGCACATATGCATGCATGCACACACACATATGCACACACATTTTCACCCACACACAGTCTCTTCTGTAATGCAAGGAATTTTCAAATTTCCTTTGGACCAAGACACATAGAAAAGCAGTAAAAATGTGAATTTTATTTAAAAGAAAGTTATAAGTGGAAACCTACTTAACTGATCTCTACTTAACATACTCACAAAATTGATGGTCAATCTCCAAGTCTCCTAAAAAACATAGTGTCTTATTTACAAAACAAAAGTAGAGACACAGATGTAGGAAACAAATTTATAGTTACCAAGGGATAAGGGGGGAAGGATAAATTAGGAGATTGGGATTGACGTATACACAGTCCTATATATAAAATAGATAACTAATAAGAACCTGTAAAGCACAGGGAACTCTACTCAATACTCTGTAATGGCCTATATGAGAAAAAAA
>RJWK010066161.1:0-11896 GCA_004363435.1 Platanista minor | reverse complement strand
TTATATCTTCTTCTTGGATTTACCCCTTGATCATTATGTAGTGTCCTTCTTTGTCTCTTGTAATAGTCTTTATTTTAAAGTCGATTTTGTCTGGTATGAGAATTGCTACTCCAGCTTTCTTCTTATTTCCATTAGCATCGAATATCTTTTTCCATCCCCTCACTTTCAGTCTGTATGTGTCCCTAGGTCTGAAGTGGGTCTCTTGTAGACAGCATATATACAGGTCTTGTTCTTGTACCCATTCCACCAGCCTATGTCTTTTGGTTGGAGCATTTAATCCATTTACATTTAAGGTAATTATCAATATGTATGTTCCTATCACCATTTTCTTAATTGTTTGGGGTTTGTTTTTGTAGGTCTTTTCCTTCTCTTGTGTTCCCTGCCCAGAGAAGTTCCTTTAGCATTTGCTGTAAATCTGGTTTGGTGGTGCTGAATTCTCTTAACTTTTGCTTGTCTCTAAAGGTTTTAATATCTCCATTGAATCTGAATGAGATCCTTGTTGGGTACAGTAACCTTGGTTGTAGGTTTTTCCCTTTCATCACTTTAAATTCACATTGATTTCTTAAAGTTATTTACACATTCCCTAAAAGTTTCTCATGTTCCACTATAGGGGATGTTTTATTTTCTCATCTAACTTAATTTTCTCTACCAGCAGTTTAAGTTCACTCTCTGTTGTAATCATTCTTGTATTTTTTCTAAAATGTGCATGATGTTGTTGCACCTGACTTCTCAGAAAATCATGTCAGTTCTGTATTTTGGTTGCCATTTACAGATGAGGAAACTGAAGCACAATAGTCAAGTAAATTCTGTTCAATGCCATAGCTACGTCAAGTCACAACCAAAGCTAGAACCGTGCGTGTCTTGAGTCTTAGTTCAGGGCTCTTCCCTGTGGCCCAGGAAATCTTTTAAGCCAAGGACTGTTCCAAGCTCTTTATAAACAGGAAGATAATTAACATCACTCTCATCCTACCCTTTTCCACATCATATGATCCTTTATCTTTTTAGCTCTACTCTCTGTGGCATAGATGGGTTCTCATTGTCCAAATCCATTTCCTCTTTTTTGGGAAACTACATTTCCCAGCTTCCCTTTGTAGTTAAGCATTTCCTTGTTACTGATTTCTAGTCAATAGAATTTGAGCAGAATTAATGCACACCATTCCCAGTCTGGCCCATAAAAATATCCCAGGCCCAATTGTCCATGCTTTTCCTCCTCCTATCAGCCTGATATAGATGAGCCTGGCCACCTTAGAGCCATGTATTGAAGATGGTGGAACTTCAAGATAGAAAGATCTTAGATCCTTCTATCAATACTTGGAGGAAAATAGTTACCAATCAAGAAAACACATTTATAATTTTTGTGAACAACAAATAAGCTTGTACCACATAAGAACCAGTATACATTTTGCAATCTGTTTGCTATAACAGCTAGTATACTGACCTAGGTTAGAGACAACTTGTTCTGTCCCAAGGAAACACTTTGCAACACCTAGTGACCACTTTCCTACACGCAGACTCTTAGCATGAGACTAAAGTTCGAAGTAGAAGAAAGAAGCTCAGAGACCGTAGACCATACCCTTCTTTATCCAAGAGAAAGAGAGACCCAGAGAAAGACAGATCTGGCATTGTCTAAGGTCAGGGACACCCAAAGGTCTCTGCAGAGCTAGAGCACTCATTTTCTGGCTCCTCGTCCTGTGCTCTTTTCAGGACTTAACGCTGCCCCTCTACTGAGAGATGGGGGGTACAGTGTCCAAGACAGGCTTTAGAACAGGACTCAGACAAAGCTCACTGTCAACAATGTCTTCTGTAAAACAAACTTTGGTTACCAAAG
The DNA here is from genome assembly GCA_004363435.1 of Platanista minor. Lineage (NCBI taxonomy): Eukaryota > Metazoa > Chordata > Mammalia > Artiodactyla > Platanistidae > Platanista > Platanista minor. The sequence continues at coordinate 10,068 of RJWK010066161.1, read as the reverse complement.
GGGATATGGGGGGGAGGGGGAAGATAAATTAGGAGTTTGGGATTAATATATACATGCTGCTCTATATAAAATAGGTAAACAACAAAGACCTACTGTATAGCCCAAGGAACTATATTCAATATCTTGTAATAACCTATAATGGAAAAGAATCTGCAAAAGAATATATATATATAATATATAACTCAATCATCTTTCTGTACACCTGAAACTAGCACTTGTAAATTAACTATACTTCAATGTTTTAAAAGCGGTTTAAAAAAAGAAAGAAATATCTTCTGTAGTTGTAACCCAAATCTCCCTATTAGTTTACATTCACCTATTCATGTTCTGTCCTCAGAGAAGTTGATGAGTCTCTGATCACCTGCCTTCCTATAATAACCTCCTGACACTTAAGGGTGAGTATTATATGACCCCTCCATCCTCATTTCTCCAGTACAGCTACAGTCTCACAAGCATGTTTCATTTTCTAAGAAGTAAAAACAATCATGACTACAAGAGCCCCATAACCTTGGCAGGGGAGTTCTACCCTGAACTGACCCCATCATCCAGTTGTTTCTTCCATCACTCAGCAAGGCCCACAGTTTTCACTCATAGAACAGCCGCTCTGGAAGAAGGAAAAGGGGGATGGTTTGTGTTTAGTCAATCTTGCTATAGACATTCTGCCCACTCCCACATTCCCGGAAACCCTCTGGACACTAAACTGAAGTCTACAGCTTTATCCCTGTTTCAGGCAGGGAGTGTACAAATATCTGCTTTGTAAAGACTATTCCCAGTGGTCTTGAACTTTTCTTGATCCACATCACTATCAATAAAGTACTTTAATCATGTGCCCTTAATATATCTATTGATATATTATAAGATCTATTGTTATTTAAATAGAAATAATATCTACTGAAATATTTATAAAGAAATACATGTGCTACACACGAATTAGTTATGTTTATGATAGAGTATTCACAAAACTAAGAATTTTTAAAGGACGAGATAAAAGACCAGTATGAATAAAATTGTTAACAGTTTCTTCCCTGGACCTAGCGAGCCCTTCCTCACAGTCCCCTTTTTGGAGAACACTTGGTCCATCAAAGTTTTTGAACTGAAGTCACAAACTAGCAACTTACAGGCCAAATGTAACTCACAGATGTGTTTTGTTTGGCCTGAATAATGTTTTCTAAATTTTCTATTAGTTCCCAACACTTAAAAATTGGACAAGCTCACATAAAAATCTAGAGTTTTTTTATCCATTTTATTCACTGCTTTACCCTGATGCCTGGTGCATAGTAGGCACTCAGTAAACACTTATTTAATTGAACTTCCACCTTCTCTCAAAAAAAATCAGACTGGCACATCTTCCTGACAATAATCACCTGGAGTTGAGTAGTGACTACCCCTTCTGTCAAGATGTAGACTCACCAATCCTGAGCCACAGTCCCCAACACTCCCTATTGCCTATAACCAAGCAGTTTCACTCACACCTGTTACCTGCCTGGTCCCTGAACAACTGCTTTTGCCTTAGGACTTCCTGGTTATGTGATGACCTTGGTCACGCTCCATGAGATCAAACCAAACCAATATTCCATCTGGAGTCCAAAGATACAGGTTTGAACCTGATTCTGCCAATTACCATTCTTGGGGAATTTGTTCTCTGAGCCATGATCTCCTACCTGGAAAACGGGAATTGCAATACCATTTCCAAAGGTTGTTTGAAAATCAGAATAAATGAGATAATATCTGTGGGCTGTTTTGTAAGTTTTAAAGTATTATGGAAATTAGGAAACTTACCATTATAACAGCTGTGTTCATCCTCCAAAAGTACTAGCTGAGGTGATGGGCATGGAAATTTTCCAGAGCTGACCACACTCCCCTGTGTTAACTATGTCTCTCTCTATACCTTGTTCCCAGTCCTAACCTACATCCCACCCCTTTGATTTTCAGGTGTACTGGGAGGACAAATGAAGGGACAGGCCAAAGAGTAAGGAATAAGCCACCACCCTAAAGGGTTGGTTCAATTTCTCCTAATGAGAGTGACTCCTTTATTTCACTCTTTCTCATGTCTAAGTCACTAACAGCTCATGACTTAATGCATTGTCAGACCCAGGTGCCCATGCCTTGCTCCTAGAGACCAACAATGTGCCCAGTGTCTTTCTACACCTAATCCTAAAAGCCAGTCCCAACAACCTCCACCTTTATCTCCTTGAGTCTAGACCTGTTATGAACTTCTAATCTTGTTGTTCACCCATTGGAAATATGCCCAAGAGAGCCTTTCTCTTCCACCTTTTTATCAGCAAGGAAACTATTTCCGTTACATATAAGACTAGCTTCCCAGCAGTGTACTCGCTACACACACACACACACACACACACACACACACACACACACACACACATACACACACACACATACACACACACACACACACACTCACACTCTTCTCCCTCTGGCTCTCCCATAAATGTTTGCCAGATATAGGCTGACCCATATAAAATGGTCAATATTCAACCATTTCTGACCTAGGGAAAGGAAAAATTTTATCATGGTTCAACTCAATACATTTAACCCAGAGACCCAGGCTTGGGGGTTTCTGTGACCTCTGAACCTTCATATTTTTAAGCCAAAGCCAGTTGTTCTTGTCTATTTCTCAGGGTGATTGCACTGAGGCTTTGAGTAAAATACTTCAGCATCTCAAGTATGCTGGGGGGTTTCCTTCCTCATGGACCTATAGTTGCCAGACAATTCCACGAACTAGAAACCCTGGTAAAAAATACAGACTCTAGACGCAATAGATTCTTGCATCTTCAGTCTCTTCCTGCTCCCTGGGGAGAGGGGGGTGTGGAAAATTTATAAAATATGCACTGCTGCCTTGAGAGTAGGAAGTGAAAGACTTTTTAAGGAAGGAGAGCATCACTTCAGGATCTCCCAAGTCCCACCATCTTGGAAGCCCCACATTTCTCCTCCCCAGGTTCTTTTAGCCCTTTATGAAAGAGGTTCCCAAATTCCCTACCTCTGGCTTATTTTGTTCTGTCCATCAGCAGGAACTCTCTCTGCTACCTGCCCCCTCACCTAAAGCCCTCCCGCAGTGTTGCCCACTCTTCAACCCAATGGAGGAAAGGGGAGGTTCCAGGAATGCTGAGGGAATCCCCCCCAACTTCCCACTGGTACCTGAAAAGCTATGTATTAGCAGAAATCCTGTGGTGTTAAACATTGTGCTCTGTTGTGGGGTCCCTATTTAAAAGGTAAATTCCCCACATATTAAACATTGCCTCAGAGTGCTAGTGTTCAAGAGATATTCTTGGGTGTTCCTATAAAAGGGATTCTTTTGATCAAAAAAGTTTGGGAATCTCTGCATGCCATTGCTAGCCCCTTGCAAGAATTTCATAATACACAGCATCACATTCAAGACTCTGAGAGACCTTGCAGAGGAAACCTTATTTAACTTTGTCTAATCTAGTGTTTCCTAAACTTACTCAGCAAAGGAACCCTTTTCTTTCATGAAATTTTTCTTTTTTTTTTTTTTTTTTTTGCGGTACGCGGGCCTCTCGCTGTTGTGGCCTCTCCGGTTGCGGAGCACAGGCTCCAGACGCGCAGGCTCAGCAGCCATGGCTCACGGACCCAGCCACTCCACGGCATGTGGGATCTTCCCGGACCGGGGCACGAACCCGTGTCCCCTGCATCGGCAGGCGGACTCTCAACCACTGCGCCACCAGGGAAGCCCCCATGAAATTTTTCTTATCATTTCCTGGATATTTATGTCCCAGAGAACACACTTTGTGAAATCCTGCTCTAACTCTTGAGGGATAATGGATGAGTTTAACACTTCACCTTCCCTTTCAGTGTGTAGAGAGCAAGACCAGTGAGGATACTGGACCTCTTATCCATCCCCACCACCCATGGAGTGAACACCACTCACCGGCCTTGCAAATGGCTTTCCTCCTCAGCCCTGCACACATGCAATATCTGCAAAGAGCAAAGGATTCCCAAGTGTCTATTCTAGCCCATGACCACTCATCAGTCTGGGCCCTGAGAAACCCAACATGAGCCTTCAACAGACATAGTTAAGACAAGGAGATCCAAGAGGTCTCCACCCAAAAGGGAGGAAATCGAATGTCCAAGTATGATACATTCTTTTTAGTCTCATTGCCCAATTTTGGTTAGGCACACCCTGGTCTCCAAACTCATGCATAAAGGCTTTAACCACATCCCACCCAAGTGGGAGGCCCTTGAAGACCCTGCAGAAACCATAGACTTGGATGTGGCGCACCTTGGTCAGATTCCTTGTGATTCATCTGGACCCCACACTTCAGCATTTCAATTCTCTCTCTTGTTTATTATTCTGTTTCATCTATGGAATTTATCCCCCCACCTAGAATGTAAGCTCCAGGAGGCTTGAGGCAATATCTTACCCTTCCTCTGTTTTTCCCTACAGTATCTATTTCTCAATAATAGGTACATTGGAAATACTTAATAAACAATACTAAACTGTACTTAACAGAATCTTGTCTGCTCTTTATCCACCCCAGGAAAGAAGGGAGGTAAAATAGGAAAGCTCTCCTAACCTATCTCCTCTAACTGACTCACAGACCGAACCAATACCCTCCATTTCCACTGAGAAGTAAACCAGACAAGCCCAGAGTACACTGATTGCTCATGGCTACTGGGCCATGCTCTCATGCCCTAATACACGTCTGTTCTCACTGATTGAGTTATTTGCTTATCAAGAGTCAGTTGTGTTCCTAAATTTGTCCACGCCAGTTGTATATGTTACTATAGTTATAAGTTTTAAATAAAGTTACTGGGACAGATGCTTGCTTTCCACTAGACTAGATGTTCTCCATTTGCCTCTTCAGCTCCATTCTCCAACCTGCTTTCTGCCCCAGGAGGCTGACCTGTATGAACAGGGCCAATCAAGCCTCCTCATCCTCTAGCCTCTGGTGGGATTCAACCAACAGAAGCTATCAGTAGAAGAGAGAAGGTGGGAGGAAAGAAAAGTTAGGCTATTTATCCCCCCGACTCTCTCCCTGCAGGTCTTGAGCCTGACAGTGGCTGAATTCTTCTAGCAAAACCCATAGCACCTGCCAGGCAGCTATCTCTTATAGCTACCTGACAACATTACACCCAGGGATGGGAGCAGCCTCCTACAGTGCCAGTCACTGTGTGCTTCACCTCCTCCTCCTGGTTTCCCTCAACCCTGTCCACACTGTGTAGTTCTTTGCTACACTCTTTTCAACCATTCCTTCTGAGTATACCAGCTCTTTTCTACCCCTCAGAACCCTGACTTGTCCACCTACCAACAACCATTTCTTTCTTTCCCTCTTCTCTAAAAGAGCCCCATTTTGCTCTAATTCCAGGATTCCAAGTGCTTCAGGGATCATCTCCCTCCAAAGGGGATGGAAGGCAGGGGGGACAAGATTTAAAAGATTAAGTAACTATCCTGAAGTCTCACAGCTCCAAAGGAGCAAACCTGGGAATGTTTCTTAAGCTGGATTACCCAGAGAAAGCAGAGCCCTAAATGAAGACTTCTGTGTGCATGGTTTATTCAGGATTGTGATCCTAGGATTAGGAGTAAGGGACAGGGAAATAAAACGGAAGAAGAGAGAGCCAATATTAGGATACGTTATCAAAACGGCCACTGTTAAGGGAGTGAATGGTCGATCCTGCATCCATCTGAAAAACCTTATGAATTGTATCTTAGATTGTCCATCTGAGAGAAGAAAAGGGAGGAGCATTTATCTATCCACAACCATCCCCCATTGGTTAAGTTCGGCCCCCACCCCAAGGTGTTCATTGCTCTGCACATCCAGGTTGCATACACGGCGGTGCCTAATGGCTTCCCATGGGTGTCCCATACTGTGCCATTAGAAAACCCAGGACAGATAGCAAGAGGCACATGGCAGGAGAATGAGGTTCCATCTTTGTGAAGTATGTCGAAACCTCTGTGGCAGAGGTCGCTGCAGTAGCGGCTGGAAAGAGTGAGCCCAAGAGGATGTAAAGTGATGCTCAAGAAGTGACTGATACAGTCCACCCCTTTTACCACTCAGATCTGCTCATGCCCTCCCTCCCTTAAATCTAATTTATCTCAGTCTCCTTCAGGATGGTGGCCAGCCACAACTCCCCAAAAGAGAGTTAGTGAAACCAGCTACACTCCCAACTGCTATAGCTGTCCTGAAGCCATAATTAATGTTCATCACCCCCTTCCTCCACCATCCTTTCTAGATTCCCTCCCTCAGTCAGCTCTTTGATTGGTCTGCGTTGCTTTCCTGATGGGGCATCACAGGCCCTTCAGAGAAAAGTCTGCATCTTTAGTTGTCTTTCCCTTGTTAGGCCACGGATGTCAAAATTGCTCATCCACTAATATCACTGAGCAAGAAAGCATGAAATGATACCTGGTGAATCCCATGAATTCCAGGTATATTCCTCCCTGCACTTTGCTGTATAGAAGCCACCATAGCTCCTCATATCAATCAAGGTCAATTACCCCCACCAGTACAGTAATTATTTTTTTCTTTGCCTGCCAGACCATCGGCATGAGGATCCCAGAGTGAGCTGGCAGTAGAGGTAAGTGTTTGAGGTCCCAAGATACAACAACTTGTCACTCACCCTAGAGGGGGTGTTTGGGTATGCTCCAAACCACTGTACCCCTTAAAATGGACTTGATCTTTTAACAAATCGGTCTTTGAATCTTTGTGGAGCTTAACTCACACTTTTTGGTAAGTATGTGTCTTAGCAAGGCCACTTCCTGCCAACAAGTCCAGTTAGCATGATTTCATCAACAACATGAACAGAGCACAGGAGAGGTTGCTCTGAAGACCTAACCCCTGTCATGGAGAAAGCATGTAATACGTATGGACTTTCTTCCTTCTCCTATGTCATTTATTTCTTCTAGTCTCCCTGGTGCAGGTGCTTTCTTACAGGTTACGGGGTATCCATCTCAACAGTTTGGTTTAATAAATTTAGCCCAGAACTCGCTTCTCAGGAGGCCTGCTTTTATGAGCCACAGGACTATGAGTCTCCTGGAGCACAGACCAGTCTATTAGTGACTCTTCAGACCTAGGCAGTTCCTGGCACAAAAATTTGGGAATTGAACTAAATTATTTTAGTTGGGTTGATCCATAAAGGCTCTAAGCAATCCCAAGGGAACACTGGTTGCCTTTGTCCAAACTCTCTGCCCCTGGTGCAGAAATGGAGGAACAAGCGTTTCCACTAAGATTTGTCACTGAGTCCCTTTTCCTTAAGGGCTGCCTTTCTTGGGATGCCTTTAATCATACAGAGTTCCTTTGACATCATCTGTGCAAAGAGCCCAGAGGAGCAGCAACAGGTGGCAAGAGCCAGGATCCTGGAGACAGAGCCTTGCCACCGAGACATATGGAAACATTCTGTCCACTCTCACAGCAGACCTTTATCCACTCCCCTCCCCATGTCATTCCATTTTCACATTTACCATGCACCTGCTGTGTGTTAAGCACTGTGTGTTTATATAGATTAGTTCACCTCATGAAGAACAGAAATTCCAGATTATCCCTGGGCTGGGAGGGTTGGGGGATGATCTTGGGTAAGTCCCTGGCCTGTTTCCACGTCTCTAAAATGAGTGGGTGTGCTATATGATCTCTCAGGATTCTTCCAGTCCAAATTTGCTAAAATTCTATACAGCTCTGAGGTCTAATTTCTCCTTCCAGAAGAAGCCCCAGTAAACCTCTCTTAACCTGAGCTTCGCCTCTGAGAGGGGAACCTAAGCCAAGGGCTTGAGTGCAGGAGGCTTAGTTTTTGAAGTGATCCCAGGAAACAGGAGTGAGGCAACAGGAGGAAGAAAAGAAGGAGGGAAGGGAGGGAGGGAGGGAAGAAGGCAGGCAGGTTAACACAAGAGTAAATTGTTGAGCTGGTCACCACGGCAGGAAACTGAGTTTTTTGGGTTTTGTGTTTTTTCTCATTAAACTTTTTAAATGGGTCTCAAATTCTGTGACAGATTTTTGGTCAAGTTGTTTCCATTAAAAAAGTACTGATTTTAGGGCTTCCCTGGTGGCGCAATGGTTGAGAGTCCGCCTGCCGATGCAGGGGACACGGGTTCGTGCCCCGGTCCGGGAAGATCCCACATGCCGCAGAGCGGCTGGGCCCGTGAGCCATGGCCACTGAGCCTGCGCGTCCGGAGCTTGTGCTCCTCAACAGGATGGGCCACAACAGTGAGAGGCCCGTGTACCACAAAACAAAAAAAAAAAGTACTGATTTTAAAAGCTAATAACTTAAAAGTGACACACACAAAAAAAATGGTCCACAAAACATTCTCTTTTCCTTCCAAAGGTTTTACGATGCATTGTTATCATTAACCAGTCTTTTGCTATTAAACTTAAATGGCCAGTTGAGACAAATGGTTCTGAGACCGTTCTTCCAACACTGATTAAGACAGGGGTGGCAAGTATTGGGGATAATGTTCATGTAGCCTTCTGAGCTTTCTGGGCAGACTTGGTGACCTTGCCAGCTGCAGCTGCCTTCTTGTCCACTGCTTTGATGACACCCACAAGAACCATCTGTCTCGTGTCACTAACAGCAAAATGGCCCAGAGGAGGATAGTCAGAGAAGCTCTCAAAACACATGGGTTTTCCAGGAACCATATCAACGATGGCAGCATCACCAGATTTCAAAAACTTGGGGCCATCTTCCAGCTTTGTCCCAGAAGGACAATCAATCTTCTCCTTCAGCTCAGCAAACTTGCAAGCAATGGAAGCTGTGTGACAATCCAGCTGTGTGACAATCTAGCACAGGTGCATATCCAGCTCTGATTTGGCCTTGATGGTTCAAGATAATCACCTGAGCTGTGAAGCCAGCTGCTTCCATCGGTGGGTCATTTTTGCTGTCACCAGCAACAGTGCCAGGATGAACATCTTTGACAGACACGTTCTTGACATTGAAGCCCACATGGTCCCCAGGAAGAGCTTCACTCAAAGCTTCCTGGTGCAGGAAACCACTGTCTCACTGGTATCTTCTGAAGAGCCGTACAGAATGCACTCATAATTCCATGCTACGGAGGGATGGAAAGAGATGAACATTTTTCCGTCAGCTCCCATCCCTCTGGTCAGAGGTTGTCCCATGGCAGTTAAGTCCTTCACCCTTCATGGTTTGTACCTCACCAATGACCAGGAGCTTCCTATACAGTAACATCAGAGAAGTGCCAGCAAAAAGCAAAGGATACAAGATGCAGCTTAGATGAGGACTGCTGGGGGCTCTGAGCTAGTTGCCTCCACAGTAATCATGTAAAATGTAGGCCAAGAGGATGTGCAATTAAGTTTTGCCAGATTTAACAAAAATACAATATGCTCAGTTAAATATGAATTTTCAAATCAACAATGTATGCAATATTTGGGACATGCTTATACTAAGTAAATTATTCATTATTGATTTGAAATTCAAATTTGACTGCATTTCCTATATTTTTTCCGACTACCCTATGTACAATGCACAATTGGGCACAGAAGGCAGGCCACACTAAGCCCCAGCCCTACCTCTCCAGTCTCCTTTAAGGACTTTGTCTATCTGCTTTGAAGATCTTTAAATTTCCCATTCCTCCAAGCTTTGGATATAGATGTAGCTCAATCATGACTGATAACCTGTGACTTCTCTGTACAAGGCAGGAGAGGTGGCAGGGAAAAAAATGCAGCCAGGTGAAATGAAATGGGGCACAGAATTTCCAGTTCTTCAGGGACTCAAAGCCCAGGAAAGGAATCCTGTGCTTGACATAGATAAGACCTCATGCTGAGCAAATCCAGGCGGGTGCTGGACTCCCCACCATGCCCCTCCATGGCTCTGAGCATCTGCAACAATGTCAAGGCCTACAGGGAATGAAAGAACAGAAATACTAATTTTCATTAAAAATGAGGGTACAGGGGGCTTCCCTGGTGGCGCAGTGGTTGAGAGACCTCCTGCCGATGCAGGGGACACGGGTTCGTGCCCCGGTCCGGGAGGATCCCGCATGCCGCGGAGTGGCTGGGACCGTGAGCCATGGCCGCTGAGCCTGCGCGTCCAGAGCCTGTGCTCCGCAATGGGAGAGGCCACAACGGTGAGAGGCCCGCGTACCACAGAAAAAAA
>RJWK010066160.1:0-11896 GCA_004363435.1 Platanista minor | reverse complement strand
TTTTTTGCGGTACGCGGGCCTCTCGCTGTTGGGGCCTCTCCCGTTGCGGAGCACAGGCTCCGGAAGCGCAGGCTCAGCGGCCACGGCTCCCGGGCCCAGCCGCTCCGCGGCACGTGGGATCTTCCCGGACCGGGGCACGAACCCGTGTCCCCCGCATCGGCAGGCGGACTCTCAACCACTGCGCCACCAGGGAAGCCCTCAACATGTAATTTTGAAGTGGACTGAGGCATATGTAGTGTGAGCTTATTTTCGGAACCATTCCTAGCGACAGAGGTCTATGTGACATATGTACATAATAAATTAGAATATATAAAATAAGAACTACCTTAGAAAACTCAACACGTTTTGAAATCTGCAGTTCTGGGGGAAATGCAGGTGGTTGTTGGAGAACATGGCGGAGAAAAGTAGAAACAACAAAAACCCAGAGGCTAATGTGGAACTTGTGAAGAGCTGTAAATGACCTCACTGCACAAGAAGAGGGTCTGAAAATGCAGAGGTAGAGGATATGCCAAGGACCGGGCTCCCCATCCCTCCTTTAGGTGCCTTTTCTGGAGCAGGAGCCCCAAGAACACCAAAAAGCCACCCGTGCTACTTTCAGGATCTGGAAAAGGGACTTACTCTGCAACTGCTGTACTTTGGTCACCAGGGCAAGTTTCTCCTCCTCTGACCTCTTTAGTTGATCTGAAAATGAAATAATGCAAACCAAAATAGAAGAACCTAAGACTTAATGAGCTCATCCCTGAGGCTGGAAATTAGTAACAGATGCTGTCTTGCCCATGGCCTCTGACAAGTGTCAAGTGTAAGTTGCTCTTTTTCCTGCTTGTCCCAGTTTGGAAGAGGTGAACCAGACCCCGACTACCTGGGATTTCATCTGCATCAACAGTGGGCTGAATTAAGGGTTATATGTGCACATAATTTGGTCCTTTCTCAGCTGACAGAGGTTGTGACTGGCAAACCTTCACTATGCCTTGTGTTTCAACTGACCTTTCCCTTTAACTGAGGACTGCGGCCTTGACACCTTACTGCTGTGTTCTGGCTTCGGGGGATGGGCTAGATCCTTTCAGTCTTGGATGATTAAAACAGCCTTGACTTTTTCTCAAAGTCAAATGAAATCTCCAGGTCAACCAAATGAACAAGTGAAAGACTGAAGCCTTTGCACCCAGCTTCCTTTCTCTGGGCTCCTTCAGCCAGAGGCCGCCAAGGAGAAGGGTACCTTGTAGGTGCTGGGTATCTGAGCTGCACAGGTCTCTGTCCCGCTGCAGGCGTTCAGTCTTGGCCTGCAGCTCCTGGCGCTCATTCTCCAGAAGCCGTAGGGCCTGGTTCATCTGTAAGTCTGTACTGTCTGCTCCCTGGAAGGAGGAGGAGGGGTGGACACAAGCAGGTCAGTGCTAGGGTGGAGGTGGGGGGCAGATCCCAAGGAAGAGGAAAACTGTAGAAAATTGTGGAATTTTAGAGCTGGAAGAAGACTTAGGGAAATGGAAAAATAGGAAAAGTTTTAAAATTCTTCACTTTGCTCTATTCCTCACGCTTACAGCAAACAGTGCATTAGATTTTTGATGTTCACAAGGGATACATTTGGGTAAATGCCCAAATTAAGGAATACTGAATCATCACTTTTCTAGATGTCTTCACTTTGTCTTTACTTCTCATTCTCACGCTATCTGGGGTGGCGGGGGGTGGGGGGGGGGAGGCAGGTAGCATCATTTTTCACAATGAATTAAGCTTGAAAAGAAAAGGGCCTTCAGGAGAGTTGCCTTGTAGGTGATTCAAGGAAGAGAATAGTGGGTGAGATGTGGCTGGGGTGCAGCGCCCAGCGAGGTTCCCTCCTGTGATAAGACGACTCACTTGCTGTTTCTTATCAAATGGGCTTTTTTTTTTTTTTTAAAAGAATTTTAATGTCCTTTGAGAAATTCTTTGCCTTTTAAAATAAAAAATTAAAGAACAATATAAGAATAATTTGTACATAAGAATATAAAAAGTGAGAAGCAAAAAAAGCGAAAAGCAAATAAATTCTAAGGTTTCTGTTTTTTAATAGATTTGAAAGGAAAGCTATAGGTAAATCTTAAATGTTTTTAACCCCCATTCCTCTGTCTGATCTGTTCTCCCTTTTTCTACATTTGGAATATTAATTCTTTTTTTTTTTTTTTTTTGCGGTACGCGGGCCTCTCACTGTTGTGGCCTCTCCCGTTGCGGAGCACAGGCTCCGGACGCGCAGGCTCAGCGGCCATGGCTCGCGGGCCCAGCCGCTCCGCGGCATGCGGGATCTTCCCGGACAGGGGCACGAACCCGTGTCCCCTGCATCGGCAGGCGGACTCTCAACCACTGCGCCACCAGGGAAGCCCTGGAACATTAATTCTTCGTAAACAAATATGATGTCAATGAGTATAAACTGCTCGAGGTAGTAAGAGAAATTCAAATGTCTTTTTAATGACTTTGAACTAGAGTTGCACTCTCCTTCATTGCTAATAATAGGATATTGTATATAAAACTCAAACACATTGATATCTGGACCACCATCCCTCCAAGAGATTCTTTACAATCACTCAAAATGTTCCCCTTTCTCCCTGCTCACCTTAGAGCCACACATTAAGGTTTAGGTTGTTAAAAAACATAACAAATCAAACAAAAACAACTTTCCCACTTAATTGATCTTATTTCTAGAACTGGCACACACTAGGATTCTCAGATCCCAGCTTCAGTAGAAGTATAAAGAGACACTTTTGAGGTGGGTCCTCGAAATTCCAAACCAAGTAAGTAAAATCTGCGAAAAACAATAGCTAATATTTATTGAGAGCTTATATGTCCGAGGCATTGTGCTAAGTGCTCTGCATGGATTTCCTCACCTAATCCTCACAACAATCCTATGACAGAGGTACCATTATTATCCTCATTTTACCGATGTGGAAACTGAGGCTTAGGAGGTTAGTTAACTTCTCCAAGGTAAACACGGATTGGAAATGATGGAACCCTTGAGAATGCCAAGGGTCTGCTGTAATGGCTTAAAAAACACATTGGCAAGATGTGTTAGTTGATACTCAAACTGTAAGTAAACTGGTGACATTTATTCTGCCCCAGTAGTGGCCATTTCTGAACTGGATGCCCTGCTGGGATGGGGTGCAGAGAGTGGGTTGGGGTATGACAGTAGGCTGATGACTATTCCAGCCCAGCCCTTTGCATTTGGATGATGTCATTTCAATGAACACTTAGGTCATTTGCATGAGCAGTGCAGACATCCTTGCTAAACTCAAAATTAGCTTTGGGGGCCCCTGCCCAGCGGTAGCTTCTCTCATCACTGCTGTCAACACCTCCCTCCCCTAAACCCTGCCTTCCCTCCCCACCTCCATACCCCCAGGGCCTGGTACCTGCAGTTTGGACTGAAGCACGTGGAGCTGGCTCTCCAGCTCCCTGTGCTGGGTCCCCAGGGTCCTCCAGTCCTCCTTCAGAGCCTCGTACTGGCTCTTCCACTCTTCACACTTCTGCTCGGCCAGAGCCAGGGACCGCTGAGGGAGATCAGAGGAGAGGGTGGTGCCTCGGGGGTTCCAGGGAGTCGTGCAGCTGGCTTCCTTGCCACCCAGACTGCCCCAGGGTTCCCAGCCCCAAGGATTATGGAGCATCCTCACACCTGTGTGCTCTGCAGTTGCTGTTCTGCACTCATTTTCTCCTCCAGCACTTTCTGCAGTGACTCCTTGGCCTTCTGCTCATAGCTGTTTTTCTGGTCTTCCATCTCTAATAGCACCTTATTCATTCCCCAAGGAGTGTACTTCTGTAAAGGTGAGGCAATTCAACAAATACACATTGAGCTACTGTGTGCTAAAGCCTGAGCAGGGATACAGAAATGAAAAGAAATTGGTCCTTGCCCACAGGGCAGAGATGTCAGTAACCTGGCGGACGTTCTTCCAGGCTGGAGGCAGGCAGGGAGAGTCCCTCAGGTGATGTGAGAGGTGAGTGGGGATAATAAACTGCCCGGGGCATGCTGGGCATTCTCCCCTAGGCCTTCCACAGGCACTTGAAATCCAACATTTCCAAAGGGAAATCATCTTTCTAAACCTGCTCCTATCTCAGTGACCAGCATCACCCCCCACCCAGTCTCCCAAACCCTAAACCAGGGAATCATCGTTGATTTCTCTCTCACCTCCTTCAAGGAATCAGTTCATCATCAAGCTTTGTCAAGTCAACGTCTTTAACAGCTCGTACCTGTATCCTCCATCCCTACTGCCACCTCCTTAGTTCAGACCCTAGTAATACTATTATATGGATTATATAGAGACTATATATTATCTTCATACATTGCTTCCCTTCAAACCCTTTTCTGCAGCTAGAGGGTTCTTTCTAAAACTTAAATCTGATCACGTCACAACCTGCTTAAATCTCTCAGTGGTTCTCAGTGTTCTAAGAACCAGGTCCAAACTCCTTGGCATGGTTCCTACTTATAAGCCCAGGCTTTCATCTCATGCTGCCTCCACACAAGCTGAACTGCTTGTAGGTCCCCTAAGCACTGTGCTTTTCAGCCTCTGCCTTTGCCCATAAAGCTTCTACTTAGAGTATCGTGACCCACACTTTTCCCCTGGTTAACTTCTACCCATGTTCAAGATTCAGCCCTAGAATCATAAATTCTGATAAACTTGGCCAACCATACCTACCCCCCGACTCTTTATGGATTAGGTAGTTTTACTGGTGTTCACATAGTATCTGTATTTCTAATCTGTTGACTCATCTGTCTCCTTTAAGGGATTGTAAACTCCTTTGCGGCAGGGAGCATTTTTTAAAAAATAAAATTATTTTTATAGGCTTGGGGATCTGAACAATATTCAGTAAAGTCAAGTTTTAAAAATTAATACATTTGTATTTTTAGGATTGCTCCTGGCTTCAAGATCAAAAAGAAAAAGACACAAGAGAAGCTTTGCAAATTCCCTGGGGGTCTTGCCCTTCCAGTGCTTTTCATTTTTATGCCCTGTGATTTTTGGGAAAGCAGGAGCCTTTTACTATCGATTCTGGGTTACCCAACTGGGTAAGAAATAGTCTAGATAATGCAAATTTAGAGTTCAATATCAAATCATTTCCATTTAGCTTTGAAATCATCTGAAAATTTGGATTTAAATGTTGAGTGGGTCTTACGTTCTTGGAATTGTCATCAGAAACCAGATGCAGGAGTTACTGGTTGAGATCACACATGCTTATGTCCAGGTTATTGGACTTAACCATGCTGGTCACTGACCAGCTTTATCCCCCATTGAAAACGAGTAGACTGGCATTCTGGATTATGTCAGTCTCTTATGAGCTTGGTTGGCATTACTGAAAAAATAAAAGCTGTGGATCCGCAAACCTATAGACTATATAGACTATGTTCCCCTGCAAAATTCTAACTACATGGCCACCTTATCTTCCTAACATCAAGTGGGAGCAGTCTGCCCGGTCCATCTCGTTCTCTTGACTTGTCTCCCCCGCCTGTCAGAAATCTATCACTTCTCGAGTGTGAAAACTGACTTTTTTCTATCTCATATCATCCAAGATCAGGCCAATCAAGAGATTACCAGAGCTGGATAACGATGCCACAGAAAGCCAGGAGTCACAGTCTTTTACTTTCTCCCAGGCATTGCTGCTAGATAAAAAGTTGCCCATGGGATGAAAATCATTTTGCGAGACTTCATTGTAATATCCAATTCATCTGTTCAAATATTAGGGCCTTGTGAAGTTCTATCCAGGTGAGCTGAATCTTTACCAAGGGCCTCTCCCTACGTTTCCAGGTATTCTCAAGGTTCCCCTGGAGCTGGCAAAGTGCTTAGTGCTGGGCTTCCTTTCCTAAGGTGCAAAGTGAAGGACACCAGGAGAAAGGGAGAGGGGGATGGAGATAGTGGTTTGGTGAATTGGAGACCAAAATGAAAATGGTAAAGGCCAGAACTGGGTGAGTAGGGATGGGCGCATTAATCTCTAGCAGGTGATGTTTCTGGAGAGTAAGCTTGAGGTTCAAGCATTCTCTCCCTTAGTTCTAGATTCCTAGGCTAGAAGTGTCCTCCAGAATGCTTACCTGGGTACAGGTGTACAGCTGGTTTTCCAAAGATCTCAGTTTGCCCTTCAATTTGTCTTCATTAAGCTGGCCCTGGAGCAAATGGGATGAGTTAGCCAGAATACAGCTTGGGCCAGAATATAGCATGCAAAGAGTTTTGTTCTGTAGTCCCAGCCTACTGCCTAGAATAAACAGTGTTTGTGGAATTGAGCTCTTTCAGGAGGTAGAGAGGGGGAGAGATGACGGATGTTTGGAAAGAAAAGGATCTTTCCCTCTTTCTCTGTAATAGGAGAAGGAAGAATCAGACTGGCCCCCAAAGTCTTCTGTGTACCTTGAGGTTTTGTATCAAATGGTTCAGGGTATCATAGCAGGGGCCCATTTGAAGGAAAGCTTCTAAGCTCTCCTTTTCTTCTTTCATTACCTCTCTCCCCTGTCTGTCCAGGGACTTCTGTACTCTGCACCCCCTCTCAGTCTAGTACATGGCCCTTTACCTCTAAAGGCCAATAGGACTAAAGGGATCTCCTCTCCCAGGGGGAAAATACATCCCTCCCTTACCCCCTGTTATGGGCTGAATTATGTCCCCCTAACCTCTCCACAACTTTCATACGTTGACCTCCTAATCCCCAGTACCTCACAAGGTGACTGTATTTGGAGATAAGTTCTTTAAAGAGATAATTGAGGTCCTTAGGGTGGGCCCTAATCCAATATGACTGGTGTCCTCATAAGAACAGGAGATTTGAACATCAGGATATGCAGAGGGAAGACCATATGAGGATACAGGGAGGAGAAAGCCATCAGCAAGCCAAGGAGAGAGGCCTCAGAAGAAACCAACCCTGTTGACACCTTGTTCTCACACTCCTAGCCTGCAGAACTGTGAGAAAATACATTTCTGTTGGTGAAGCCACGCAGTCTTTGGTACTTTGTTATAGCAGCCCTAGCAAATGAATACAGTCCCCTCCCTGCCCTACACACACACACACACACACACACACACACGACTCAAGATGAGAAATTCTTTAAGAAAGCAGGAAAGGGGGGAGGGATATTAAGGCAGGGTATGTATGTGTGTATGGTAGTTACGGTGGTGGTGAGGGGACCTCGCAGAAAGCCACATGCTATTTATTCACGAGCTGGGCCTGTCTAGTGGCATTTTGGACATTCCAAGAGGGATGTAAATCTCAAGGGTCGGGGTGGCGAAAGGCAGGCAGGAAGGCCCGTTATCTGTTTCTCAGTTTTTCAGTATTTCTGCTGAGCAGCCGACAGCTTCCTTGCTGCCTTATTCTTTCCTCCACCTGTAGGCATCTTCCTTTTTCCCAGGTAGGGGTTTTGTTCCTCCAGTCCTGAGTCTGATTTAAGGTTGTGTGTGTGAGGGGGTGAGGGCGGGGAGGTGCCATGGATGAGAGCCAGTTTCCCAGAGAAAAGGCCATGGGTCTCTTTAGCAGTAACCGGTTCTCATATCCTTTCACTGGCTTTTCCAACCAGGCCCCGTGGGACGCTTGTGAGGTCTAGAAATTACATTTCTCCTCAGGCCTGAGACACCACGGTCCCTCTCCGTCGGGCGGCTTGGACGTTTCCAACCCTTACAGCGTTTCTGGTCTGTAACGGCCAGGGTGCAGAGGAGCGTCTGTTTTTTTTTTTTTTTTTGCTGTATGCGGGCCTCTCACTGTTGTGGCCTCTCCCGTTGCGGAGCAAAGGTTCTGGACGCGCAGGCTCAGCGGCCATAGGCTCAGCGGCCATGGCTCACTGGCCCAGCCGCTCCGCGGCATGTGGGATCTTCCCAAACCGGGATATGAACCCGTGTCCCCTGCATTGGCAGGCGGACTTTCAACCACTGCACCACCAGGGAAGCCCCGGAGCCTCTGTTTTGAGGTCTGTCCCCCTCACTGAGTTTCAGGGCACCTGGGAGAGGCAGGAAGTGGTATCTCACGGCTCCTGTTTTGATCTTGTTTGGCTGATTCTTCTAACCCTGGGAGCCAGGGGGAGCCTCCACCCTTTTTCCTTCCTGTATTCCTCAGCGGGGCCTTGCAAAAGCAAAAGGCTTTGCCAAAAATAATTTTTCAAAGTGCCTCCTGCTATTAATGTTTTTCATAATGTCTGGTATGAGAGCCGAGAGTCAGGATTTGGCATCTAAAATAACCACAGGGCTTTGGGACAGAGAGAACAGATGGACAAAGACTTCCACTGTTCTGGGCTCGGGAGTAACTGGGAAAAGTTACTCCCCTGCATGGCCTGTTCATTATTAATCCACAGGTCCTGAAATCAACTCCCTCCACCTGTACCGCAGCTCCGGGTTCAGAGAGTCTGACTCTGTGTATTTTCCTTTGCCTAAACTCTTACCGTGCAGGATGCGATCAAACCCACTAAGTTTGACAGTTTATCTTGCTGTAGTTTCAGAAGAAAACAAGCAAGCCCAAGGCAAGATTTCTTACAATTCCCCCAGTCTCCTACCCTTTCTGGGTAGCTCCCTTCTCCTTCCTTAGTTTGGTTTTTATCCAGTATTTTTGCCTCTTCCAACTGTTTTTCTGCTTTAGCCACACCCCAGATTACTTTTCCATTCACGTTGTAATAGAAGACAATTCAGGCTAGCCCCTTCAGTGGAGACGAAGGGCCACCCAAGTCTGGGGCTTGAAAACATCTCTGATCCACAGCTCCGCCTGCCCAGATTCCCCAAGGCAGGCAGGAAAGTTGCAGCCAAGTTGTTGCAAATGGGGCATGAGGTTTCCTGGTCTGAGCCCCAGCTCTGCCCACATGAAGCCCAGTGGTACAGTAAGGGGAAAGAAATACTTTTTACAGGCCAATTGTGGACCTTTTTTGGCAGTTGCATCCCAGGAACCCAGGGTTCAGAGAGCATAGTACCCCCGCTTGTAAAAGGGAGCAAGGTGGAGGCCATACACACCCGGTGCCGGTCTGAGGGCTTCAGCTCCTGCTTCTGCTTGGCTTTCCCCTGCCTCTGATCTGCTCTCCAGAAACACCACCACCTCACTGCTGAAGCACCAGCACACTTCTCGTCTCTCTGCTCTACTAGAGGTTGCTTAGGGCCTGCAGCCAGTCCCCCACTGCGCTGTCATCTTAAGTTCTCATTTCCACTTTGCAGAACTTAAAACCCACGTGTGCCCTGCTCTGGGTTTGTATTGCCCCATACTGAGGGCTCGCTTTCTCTACTGCCCGAACTGTTTCTGCTCTGAAGCTTGGACCCAGCTCGGGAGTCTCTGCTGTGGCCCAGGGCATGTCACATCCAAAAGACTCAAAGTCAACCTGAAGGTGGAAGCATCAGAGGGAGCTGATCTCTGGTGTTCGAATAGAGTTTGTGGTGAGCTTCTCTGCATGTGAAGTTGGAGATTCAAATTATGGAGGCCAAATGGAAAAAAAATAAAGGCCTGAACTTGGCTGAATATCGGAGTCCCTGTTCTGGCCTCATTCTTCCACTTACTTTTCCCAAGTACTGCAGTCTGGGACTGTCCTTTCATTGAAGTTGAGCTTCCCAAGGGAGGGCTAGGGGGTTGAATTGTCTTGTTTGGGGGGAAGCAAAAGAGCTGTTAACTGAAAAATCTGAGACTATTTTTCTTAAAAACAGGAAGCTGAGGGGTTGGTGGGGAGGAAGAAGACAAAAAGGGCGAATATTAGGAGGAGGGGGGAGAAGGGAGGGAGAAAACCACAGCTGGAGGAACTCCTGCCCCCCCGCAGGAGCATGGAGCGAAACTGCCCTCAGAGTCTACCTTGGAAATGTCTCTTAATCAATCCTCCCCATTCCCACCACGCTGGCTGTAATTCAAGTTCTGATTGTGTCTTACCTGCGGTATTGCAAGAGCTTTCACCACCCCTACACCCACTCGGAGCCAGGGTCCTCATTGTTGTCAGAGAACCTTTTATAAGGTTTATAAAACACAGATCTGATCAATCGCTTTCAACTCAGTTCTACAGCTCTCTTTTTCATTCCATTTATTTATTTGTTTCTTGGCCACGCCGCATGGCACGTGAGATCTTACTTCCCCGACTAGGGATCGAACCCGCACCCCCGGCATTGGAAGCGTGGAGTCTTAACCACTGGACCGCCAAGGAAGTCCCACCACAGCTATCTTAGTATACGTGCTGCCAAGCGAGTGCAACTCCACGGCTACTGGACAAGCTCCTTCTCAGGATGGGCCAGACACTGCTAAGCGTAGGGCTTTAAACCTGAGGAAAAAGTGGTCCCACTGCTCCCTTGCTTATTGCCTGCGGCAGTGTTTCTCAAACTGGGGATATATAGATATAGATATAGATATAGATATAGATATAGATATAGATATAGATATATAGATATAGATATAGATATATAGATATAGATATATAGATATTTTTCCTTTAACAGGGAATCTATAACTATTTAAGTTTGAGACACCCTATTCAACAGAAAAAGTTTAAGCGCCATAATTCTAGAGACCTATCTGAGGCCCTTTCAGTCTTATCTTTGGAGCTACTCTGACACAGTCCCTTCATTTCCATCACATTCTGCTGTACCCTATGCTTTGTTACACCTAGGCCTGTAATCATTCTGATTCCTTTACTGTAAGCATCCTTTTCCTTTTTCCTTCTTCTTTCTGGTAAATTCCTATTCAGTCCTTCCAGACCCTGCTAAAGTGGTCCCTTTCCTTTGGAGTCTACCATATACCACCTCAGGCAGAGGAATTGCTCCCTTCTCTTTTCTCTGTGTCACTTTGTAGAAAGTGCTGTTACAGCTTTAGCACACTGCAGTAGAGTTATTTATGACCTGTCTCTCTCTTCCTGGCTGCTGTTGGAACTCCTAAAGACAAAGGACCCTACCTCTGTCCCTGTAGCACCCAAGCCAGCACATAGTTGGAACTTATCAGATGTCTGTTGAATAAACGAGTGAGACAATCTCAGTTTAGTTCAGCACCGGAAACCACCTGGCATGTACCGCTGTCTGTCTCAGGCTCCTACTCAGCTATGAAAACAACTTCCTTAACCAGCAGGAACCCTGAACATAAACACCTAAATCCGGATACAGTGACTGACATGAAGAGGGAGGGCTGAGCCTAGGAGTCTCTTTGACATCACTGCAAACTTCTTAGTCCTCCCATCCCACCTCTCTGTCTAAGCACAGCCATCTACTTGGTAAGGTCAGATGTTCACGGAGGCTGGGAGGTTGTGTGTTCTCTCTGTGCACCCGGGGCTTTCTGCTCCAGTGGCATCAAACTGCTTATGCTCCCTGAGCACTAAAGTCTAGGGGTTTCAATGTGGGGTCCAAGGACCCCTGGGAATCCAGGATCTGCAAGGTCTTCCCTTTTCCAACTACATATCTGTGTGAGGCTGGATTTTCCTCATATGCTTCAACCAAAACAATGTATTAACAACAGACTGAATGCAGACACAAATATGAGAATCTAGCTGTCTTCCATTCAGACATTAAAAAGATTTGCCAGCTCGGTGCTTTGCGACCACCTAGAGGGGTGGGATAAGGAGGGAGGGAGGAAGACGCAAGAGGGAGGGGATATGGGGATATATGTACGCATATGGCTGATTCACTTTGTTATACAGCAGAAAATAACACAAAGCTGTAATTATACTCCAATAAAGATGTTAAAAAAACCAAAAAACAAAACCAAACAAAAATTTGAAAAAGCATAAAACAATGTCACTCCTCTCACTATTTAAAAAAATATATATACTTATTTTTCACAAAAATATATAATTTATGGGCTTCCCTGGTGGCACAGTGGTTGAGAGTCAGCCTGCTGATGCAGGGGACACGGGTTTGTGCCCCGGTCCGGGAAGATCCCACGTGCCGCGGAGTGGCTGGGCCCGTGAGCCATGGCCGCTGAGCCTGCGCATCTGGAGCCTGTGCTCCGCAACGGGAGAGGCCACAACAGTGAGAGGCCCGCGTACCGCAAAAAA
>RJWK010066159.1:0-11896 GCA_004363435.1 Platanista minor | reverse complement strand
TCTATTTTTAGGGTTTTTTTGTTTGCCCTACCCAGGTAAGTGTGGAGTTTCTTGCCTTTTGGGAGGTCTGAGGTCTTCTGCCAGCGTTCAGTAGGTGTTCTGCAGGAGTTGTTCCACGTGTAGCTGTATTTCTGGTGTATCTGTGGGGAAGAAGGTAATCTCCGCGTCTTACTCTTCCGCCATCTTGTCTCTCTCCCCCTCTTTTCATGTTCTTATTGGCCATTTGTAAATATTTTTGGCAGAAACTGTCTATTCTTATTCTTTTTCTATTTTGAATTGTATTTGTCTTTTCATTGTTGAGTTGTAATAGTGTTTTACATATTATAAGCCCCTTATTGAGTGTATGATTTGAAAATATTTCCTCTCATTCTGTAGGTTATCTTTTCACTTTCTTGAGATGTCCTTGAAACACAAAAGTTTTTAATTTTGATGGTGCTTAGTTTATCTAATTTTTCTTTTGTTGCTTGTACTTTTGTTGTCATATCTAAGAAACACTTGCCTAAGCCAAGGAAGTGAAGATATACATCTATATTTTTTTTCTGCAGGTTTTATTGTTTTAGCACTTATGTTTATGTCTTTGGTCCATTTTGAGTTAAATTTTATACATGATGTGAAATAGGCTTCTAACTTCATTCTATTGCATGTGCATATCCAGTTGTCCCAAAACCATTTGTTGAAAGACTATTTATTCCCCATTGAATTGTCTTGGCAACCTTAGCAAAAATCAGTTGACCATAAGTGTGAGAGCCCATTAAACTTTAGTAAAAGTGTCAAGGATATTCAATGGGAAAACTGAAGTCTTTTAACAAATGGCACGGGTATAACTAGGTAAATATTTGGGAAAAAATGAGTAAATCTTAAAGCTTATCTTACACCATATACAAGTATTCATTTGAAAAGAAAATAAAATGTTTAAATATCAAATATCTAGAAGAAAACAAAAGATAATAACTCCCCAATCTTGGAGTGAACAAATTATTTATATATAGAATACTAAAATTTTTAAAAAGAAGAACAAACGTTATGAAGTTGAAATTTGTCAGTGTGAAAATCTTTTGCTCAGGACTATGCATCTGGCCATAATGTAATGAGTGAAACAGGACTATCTTTTTAGTCATAAACAGTTATAAACCTGGAGTAAATATAGGAGAAAACTGTTTTCAGTGTTTGAATAGCAGGCAATATGAAATAGCAAGTCCTGAAAGAATAAACATATTGGTAAACAAAGATCTTTGTGCTTTGTAAAGATGAATAAAATATACAAACTTCTTGCAAGACTGACAAAAAAAGAGAGACATGAAATAAATTATAAATATCAGGAATGTAAACAAGGTCCTACTGTATAGCACAGGGAACTATATTCAATATCCTGTAATAAACATAATAGAAAATAATATGTCCCAACATAATGGAAAATAATATGAAAAAGAATATATATATATATATATATATATAACTGAATCACTTTGCTGTACAGCAGAAATTAATACATTGTAAATAACTATACTTCAATAAAATCAATAAATAAGTAAATAAATAAATTTAAATAAATAAATAAATATCAGGAATGAATTGCAAGGAATCACTATAGATCCTGCAGATATTAAAAGGATATGGAATACTACAAACAACTCTATACACATATGGATTTGATAACCTCGATGAAATGGATCAAGTACTTGAAAAACACAAGGTGCCACATCTTACGTTGTATGAAATAGATAATTTGAATGGCCCTATGACTGTTAAGGAGCTTGAATTCATAATTTAAAAACTCCCATGAAAGAAAACTTCAAGTCTAAATGGTTTTGTTGGAGAAGTCTACCAAATATTTAAAGAAGAATTAACACCAATTCTTCACAATCTTTCCAGACAATTTCAAGAAACACTTTCCAATCCATTTTATCATGCTAATATTACTCTGAAAAAGGATAATACAAAGAAATACAGTACTAAACAAAACAAAACAGAATCTACAGATGTTTCTCATGAATGTAGAAAAAATTCTTAAAGTAATAAACAATAGAATTTAGCAATAGATAAAATGAACTATATACCATAACCAAGTGGGCTTTTTTTCAAGAATGCAAGGTTTGAAAATCAATTAAATTTATTCACTGTATTAACAGGCTAAAGAAGAAAAATCATATGATCATATCAATTGATACAGAATAACCATTTGACAAAATTCAACATCCATTTATGTTTAAAAAGCTCTCCGAAAAATAGAAATAAATAAAAATAGGAAAGAAACTTCCCCAAATTGGTAAAGAAGTGTAAAACATCTACAACTGCTTAACAGTGAAGATTGAATGCTTTTTCCTTAAGATCTGGAACAAAGCAAGGATGTCTTCTCTTACCTCTTTTATTCATCATAGTGCTGATTAGTTTGAGCCAGTGCAAGAAGGCAATAAACAAACAAATAAATAAGTAATAGAAGGCATACTTCACTTCTTCATTAAGCTGCCCCTATAAAACACATGCCTTAGGATTATAGAAATTTTCTAAGGTACAACATAACTAAATTTACATGGGAATTAGTAAGTGATCCTAATTTTCTGAGTAGCTATATGAATACAATTTGTTTTTTGATGATAAGCTCAGTAAAAAGTGCCTTGCAGCAACATGATATTCAACATAGGTGGAAATGCATAGCCATTTTAAAGAAATGTAATAGGGCATACCCAAAGCAATACTCCACTTCATGGGATGGAAATAAATGTGTGTGTGTGTGTGTGTGTGTGTGTGTGTATGCAAAGCTGAAAACAATAATGATAAAGTGCATTAATGTGTTATAAGTTTAAATAATTATTGAATCCAACATCAAAATTTTGAAACAAAATCTCATATATAATATTTGAAAAATGGGGCCTTTCTGATATTCACAATTAGTTTCCTTGGTTTCATGAAGACATAGTCTATGTCACTTCTATAATCCTAACATCCCTCATGGGTAGCTTACATGTTAAAAGAAAATAGTATGAAGATCTTAAATAACCAAAAATGTAAGGATAGTAGTGTTGATTTTTCAGTTTAAGAACTCTATGGGGAGGAAAATAAAGGTAACTTATTGAATTTGTAGTTCACTTCCTTGACACAGATATTTGACTGTCGGACTCTGAGTTAAAACGATTAGTAGTAATGATTACTTCCAGCAAATAGCTGTTATTAAAGCATTCCATTCTTTACACACAGTAGTTACCGTGGCAAGAGGTATTTGTCTAGCTATCAGTATTCAAACATATCTATTAGAAATTATATTAGTTGGGAGTCATTTAGGCTACAAAGCACTGAAAACCTTAAATATAAATGCCTTAAACGAGAGACATGTTTCTCTCACAGAAAAGTCCAGATAAGTGGTCTAGGACTGTTATGGAGTATCATGTTTTAAGACCTAAGGTTTCTTCTAGCTTTGCTCTGTGGTGCATGGACCCTACTCTCAAGTTATACCCAGTTCCAACCATTGTGTCTGAACTGCAACCATCAGGAAGGCAAAGTGCAAGTCACCTCCTTTGTAAGATACTTAATAGAAGCTGCTCCACAGACTGTTTTCAGTTATATCTCATTGACCAAACCTTGGTTAAACATGCACACGTAGTTTCACTGGAGGCTGGGAAATACAATCTTTATTCTGTGTCCTTATTTCCCAGCTAAAATTTGGCGAGTTCTAATTATGATAGGAGGTAAATACTTTGAAGTTAACAGCCTCAGCCACAGAAGAATAGAGTACAATTCTGTGTATGAATGATAGTTTGCAACAACTAAGTCTCAAGACAAATATAGATGAAAAATAATCAGTGTGATACAGGATAGTGTTTCCTAAACTGTGTTCTCTATAACGCTGATATGAGGTTAGAAAAAAAAGAAAATGTGCTGGGTCCCTCAGGTTAGAAGAGGGATTCTATAGCTATAAGAAGCCCAGATAACAGAGACAAGAAACAAACTACTTTTATTTGAATCCTGTTATCTGCCACTTATTAGCTGTGTATGCCACGGAGGAAATTATTTAACTTCCTGTGCCTACATTTCCTTGTCTATAAAAATAGTCATTCATGGCTTATTGGTTACAATTTTATTGAGCATCAGCCACTTTCCTGGATCTGAGGATATGGCAGTAAACTCCATAAAACTTTTTAGTCTCGAAGAATGTACATTCTAGTACGGGATGGGGTGAGTACATATTACACACAAAAAGAGTAACATGTTCTGGGCTTCCCTGGTGGCGCAGTGGTTGAGCATCCGCCTGACGATGCAGTGGACACGGGTTCGTGCCCCGGTCCGGAAAAATCCCACGTGCCACGGAGCGGTTGGGCCCGTGAGCCATGGCCGCTGAGCCTGCGCGTCCGGAGCCTGTGCTCTGCAACGGGAGAGGCCACAGCGGTGAGAGGCCCGCGTACCACGCAAAAAAAAAAAAAAAAAAAAGTAACAAGTTTTTTGTTATATGATAGGAAGTGCTAAAAAGAAAATGAAGTAGAGAAAAAAGTTAGGATGTGTGAGGAGAGGGAATGTTTTGTTTTACGTATGAGTGCTCATTGGAAAACTGATAAGTAACTTGACCTTACAGACACATGGGGCAAGAGGGTTCCAAGAAGAGGGAGGAGCAGATGTTCTTGATTTGAGTTAATACTTCAGCCTTAGTTAACTACCAAATGAACGTGATTGTCAGCTAAGGACTGTAAATAGCACCTTAGTTAACTACCAAATGAACATGATTGTCAGCTAGGGACTGTTAATAGCGCCTTAGTTAACTACCAAATGCACATGATTGTCAGCTAAGGACTGTTAATAGCCATCACTTACTGAGTGCTTTCTATGGATCAGATATTCTGAGTAGGCAATATTATCCTTATTTTATACATGCAGAAACTAAATGTCAGAGAGATTATATAATTTGCCCCAAATCACATACATGGAATGTAACAGGCAGTTTTAAACCCAGTCTGGAGTCTTCTGCCCATCTACTTCTTCAAACAGAGAGAAGGATGTCAGGAATTCAACCAATATTTATTAAGCCCGGAACTAGGATTTGAGATAATCAGTAAACAAAGGAAGCAAAGAAAAACCCTGCCTTTTTTTGAGCCTACAATCTCCAGTGAATGGAAATTCAAAATAAATAGTGTGTATAGGTAATTAAGTAAATTATATACTGTACATATTTCTCTCTATATATTCTATAATTAGAAAATGATAAGTGCCCTGGAAAAACTAGAGCAGAGTAAGGGGATTGGATTATGAGGTAGGGTTGCAATTATAAATAACTTTTTTTTTTTTTTTTTTTTTCCGGTACACGGGCCTCTCACTGTCGTGGCCTCTCACATTGCAGAGCACAGACTCCGGACGCGCAGGCTCAGCAGCCATGGCTCACAGGCCCAGCCGCTCCGCGGCACGTGGGATCTTCCCGGACCGGGGCACGAACCCGCGTCCCCTGCCTCGGCAGGCGGACCCTCAACCACTGCACCACCAGGGAAGCCCTATAAATAACTTTTAAATTTGCTAAGTTTTTGCTTAATGCACTTTGACTAAGGCTATCTAATCCTAAAAATCAGGGTAGAATAACCTTCACAAAACATGAGGAAAATTCTCACCACAAAAGGAAGCATTTTCTGGAGTATTATGTTACAGTCATGCATTATACAGTGCTGAGAAATGTTCAAAGGAAATATAGATTTCTGATCATTCAGTGAAGTCCATGTTTCTCAGGGCGAGGGAAGTCTGCCCTTGCAAGCAGGACAGCTCATTATGTATGTTTGTGTGTGTATACAAATATGTAAATACACATATACCCATCCATCCACACAGCTGTATACATGCACATCATACAAATACACACAAAAATGAAAAAAAGTAACTATAGAAAACATATTTAATTAAGGTAAGTAAATATTTGTTTTACATATATATTTCATTATATTTAATAAATGACACCTGGTTCCTTCAAAGTGTTTCAGAAAAATATCACTTTAAACTTAGTAAGAAAATTTCACCTGAAGTTCTTCATACTGGGGGAAACTGCAATGTAAAAAAGAAAAAAAGAGGATGACTCTGAAATTCACCAGTTACATGGTATCCTTCTGGCTTTTAGAACTTCAATAATAGGATTCTTCCTCAAATAGAAAAACCTCCATTTAAAAGAATTCTCCCCTGGGTAACATTTACCTTTCTTAAGCAGAATGGAAAGTGTCAGTGACAAAATGATATAAATACAGTCTCAAGGAATATGGTATACGGTCAAATCCTATTTTTAGAAAATCATTATTTAAAAGGGAGAAAAAAGGCAGTAACATTAATAATCAAAAAGCAAGGCTGGTATCCAGTTCTTTCTTTGTCCTTTGGTTTTCTCCTGATTGTGGCCTCTTCACCTGACTCAAAATAACATGTTCATAAGCTCCTGCTTACTCAGAGTGCAGGGCTGCTTATCCATAGGGCTCTGGAAAAAATGGTAATTCAGTCTTTCTTCTCCTTTCACCAATGCCAGATGCCAAGAGTATTAGATGCAAAGCTTAACAAACTTTGCTCATTGAAATCAAGCCAATTAGGAGTATTTATTTCGATTAATAGGCCCTAAGTTGTTAGGAATGACCTGCATATTTCAAAAATTCAAATGGAGGAGAATAAGAAACATGAGGAGGGAAGAGAGTTAGTCTGGGAGAAGTGTTGGGCTTAGGAACTGCACTTTTATCCTTCCTCAGTGTATGTCCATTTTGTAAGGCAGAATCTTTTTGGAGCACTGAGTGGAAGCTTGAGACCATTCTGCTTAAAGCTGCCTATATTTTATATCTTTTTCTTCCCATTTTTTATTGTCTTTTTTGCATGTGAATTGATATTTATAATTTTTGATCATTCTAAAATAAATTCCTTATCTTCATAGTTTATTGGGCATTTGTGTTTCTTTTGTAAAGTGTCTGCTCATATATTATGTTCATGTTTTCTATTAGGTTATTTATCTTTTTGTATTTGATTCCTAAGACTTACATTAATTTGGTTTTTATTAGGTTTCACAGGTATTTTCTCCATTTATAACTTGTGTTCTCACTTTAATATGGTAGCATTTTTTTTCATCAACCTAAGCCTTAAATTAAACCTAAGTTTTGCTGTGGTCAAATTTATTAGTTTTTTATCTTATGTTTTTCATGTCCTTATTTTGTTGTTGTTTAAATAGTATCTGTTCATGCTTATTCATGCTTCTTAAAAGTCAGGATAATTCAAAGCGATCAAAAGATTCCATTTAACATGGATATAGTTGGCACAGATTAAGAATTTTTACATTACCAAGTGTTGGCTCAAATATATATTAACAGTATCTCTTACACATTGATACTGGGCGTGTACATTTGTGCAAGTAGTGATTACACTTTCAGCATATACCAGAGAGAAACTCTTGGCCGTGATTCTCAGGAGACATAGCTGTGAATATTCATAGCAGCATCATTTGCAAGAACCAAAATCAAAGTCATTAAAATGCTCGTTAGAAGGATAGGCAAATAAAGAGTATTTTAGCAAAACACAGAATATTACAGTGTGATGAAAATATGCAACAGCATGGTTAAATCTTATGTAACATAATATTGTGAAAAAAAAAAATTAAAAACTACTCTTAGTATGATACCCCTTCTGTCAACTCAAAAAGTTCAGAAACAAGCAAACACAAGCAATTTTACTATTATAAAATCAATGGAATATATAATATAAAATTCAAAAAATGGTGGCCTGGGTTCAGAATGTTGAGGTTGGAGATAGTATTCAGTTAAGGAAAAGCACATAATTAGGTGTAATCATTGAGTAACAGTCTGTTCTTTTACTAAGTGTCAGGGGCTCTGTATTCACTATGTTTTAAAACAAATAGATAAATAATGTAGGTGATTATGGGCCAATTATAATAGTGTGATGGACCAAGTAGTATGATAAAACCAATTTGAGGCTCAAAGGAAAAGTAATATAGCAGGCATTCCAATGAGTGCTATGAAAAGAATATGTAAAAGTTTTTTTCCTTATCTTGCCTGACTAGCCCCATTTCCTGGAGATATTCCACTATTAACTGTCCTTCCAGAAAGATTCAAGGCATAAACGTATATGTTATGCTATGCCATGTTCATATCATATTATATTTTAGCCATTCAGAGAATACTTGAATAATGTAAAAATTAAAACCCTGCAACTTAGAGTATATTCTTGTCTTTTTAATAGCTGTTTATATCTATATCTATATCTGTGTTTGAGGGAGAGAGTGTGCACCTATGGTGAATATTCTAGCAGTATTGTTAAACCGTTTACAGTTACCTAGCCCTCACAGATGTGTTATTCAGTAAAGAAAGTCTGTTAAAATACTCTGCACACTCTCACAGAAATTCCAAGTGGCTGTATGCATTTCATAGGAGAAAAGTTTTCGAGAAACTACATGAGTAGTTTCCAATATTTATGTAAATATGTAAAATGTGATTCCAAGGTATTTTAAAATTATACATTTAAATAGATATAGATAGGTGTAAATATAGCTATAGATATAGTTATAGATATACATAATAGTTGGTGAGTTAAATGGAAGGATACGTGCCAAAATATTAACAGTAGTAACTTTTGAGTAATAGAATTATGGGAGATTTAATTATCTTTGCTATAATTCTCTATATCTTCAAGTTTTTATCTCATCGATGTGTATTGAATTTATAATAAAAATGGACTATAAATATTAAGAAAACAGTCATCCTTACAAGCAATCAAATAAATTAGGAGGCACAGGGTTTGGGGTTTTTTTTTAACATCTTTATTGGAGTATAATTACCTTACAATGGTGTGTTAGCTTCTGCTTTAGAACAAAGTGAATCAGCTATACATGTACATATATCCCCATATCTC
Source organism: Platanista minor (assembly GCA_004363435.1). Classification (NCBI taxonomy): domain Eukaryota; kingdom Metazoa; phylum Chordata; class Mammalia; order Artiodactyla; family Platanistidae; genus Platanista; species Platanista minor. Next base: position 3,043 of record RJWK010066159.1, on the reverse strand, counting down.
TTCCCTCTTGCATCTCCCTCCCTCTCACCCTCCCTATCCCACCCCTCTAGGTGGTCACAAAGCACTGAGCTGATCTCCCTATGCTATTCGGCTGCTTCCCACTAGCTATCAATTTTACATTTGGTAGTGTATATATGTCCATGCCACTCTCTCACTTTGTCCCAGCTTACCCTTCCCCCCTCCGTGTCCTCAAGTCCATTCTCTAGTAGGTCTGCGTCTTTATTCCCGTCCTGGGCATATACCCTGAGAAAACCATAATTCAAAAAGAATCATGTACCACAATGTTCATTGCAGCTCTATTTACAATAGCCAGGACATGGAAGCAATCTAAGTGTCCATCGACAGATGAATGGATAAAGAAGATGTGGCACATATATACAATAGGAGGCACTGTTTTACATCTATCAAAGATTAATACTCCAGCTGTAAAATGTGCTGAAAAATTCAATATTAATTTATTGCTAATGACTGTATCAATTAGAACAATGAAAAGAGAAAGCCATTTGGCAATATAGTAAGGGGCCATCAAAATTTCGTATCCTTTGGCCCTGGATAGCAACTCTAGCAGGCAGTCCTCTATCTCCAAATAATACAAGACAGAACAATCAACTACAAATAAAAACGATCTGAATACATGCAATGTTTATTATTAGTAATGAGTTAGAAAATATTCTATGGTCTTATAATAGGGAAGAGTTTAATATGGTACAATTATGTAATAGATTACATGATCATTAAAGATGGTAATGAAGACATTGTTTTGAAAGCTTGCGATATAAACAAAGCAGAATGTAGCATTGAAGTTGCATGATTGTTTATTTTAAAATGTGGGAGGGAGATAAAAATAGATGTGACATAATCTTTATGGTCATGGGGTTTAAAATCTAATTTGGCTGACAATAAGTGAAATACAGGAGTTTCTCAAGCTTAAATTTCATTCCATTTTGCTTTTTTATATGCCAGATTGGAAAACAGGGTTTGTTACATTTATATCATGACTGAATCTGCAGTGAACTCTCTATACATGACCTTTAGAGACCAACTGATAGTCCTTTAAGAGATTATTTCATGCAAATTGAAATAATAATGGTATGATTTTTTTTCTTTTTTTTAGTTACATAGCTGATTCTTAATGCTATCTCTCCAATTTGTACAAAATAGAGACAGGAACAATGCTAACTCCAGTCATTTGTTCTTCAAGGAGATAACACAAAGTCAAAATATAAAGGCATAGTTACCATTTATATTATTGCATATCCTTGAACAAGTTATGTAACTGTGTCAACCTCTGTTCCTTTGTGCGTGTGTGTGTGTGTGTGTGTGTGTGTGAAAGAGAGAGAGGGAGAGACAAAGACAGAGACAGAGAGACAGAAAGAGAAGAGGGGAAGGGATAGGAGGAGAGGAGATTAAATTATTCACATAAAGTCTTGGATTTGGCACAGAATTCTGTATCTATTGTGAGTAACACAGAAACAACTTTTGGAAAAGTGTGTAAAAAATGATATAACCTAGAACGTGAACATAAGTAGATTTTTAATATAAATAACAAAGTTAATAGTGAATGAGATTTTGCTTTTTCTAAGATTATATTTGCAATCACTGATTTGCCTTTCATCTCAGTGTGACAAGTATTTTCTTTGTAGCTATTTCCAGTGTTAACCTGTAAAAGATTTTTTAAAAGTTCAAAAAGATGAAAAACCAAAAGGGTCCGAGAACCCATACCATATTTTCTTTCTCTGAATCTTTTTTTTTTTTTTTTAATGCAATCTGAGTGTTGATTTACTTGGCCAGAACTCCTCAAAGCAAAGCATTGTTTTGTTTTCTATGCAAACACGTTTTCTCCTTCATTCCAAATTGAGCAATCTAAATGTTGAAATTAAAAATCCTATCACATAATTTACCCCATTCTGGACCCACTTATTGAAAAACTATTGCAAAACTCTGTAAGAAATAGAGATTTTAGGTGTGTGTGTGGGCATGTGTGTGTAAAAATTAAGCTTTTTTTATAGAGTTATAAACTGTAATAAAACTTGATAGAAGATTTCTGACAACTTTGAATATGAAGAGATTTCCTCTCAAAAAATTGGCACATGTTAAATTCTCATAAATACCATTTTATGTTTCTTTTTCTAACTGGGAACCTGGTGATTCTATTCTCTAGGTCATCACTCATCTTTCATTTTTGCATTTATCTCTTCAACAGATTTGGAGGGATTGTGCCACTGATAATGCAACAGTGAATAAAATAGACAGCATCTCCATTATCGTCATGTTTCTATTAGTTTTTGCTGCTGTTGTAGCAAATTACAACAAATGTAGTGGCCTTACACTACGCAAATGTATTGTCTTATGGCACTGGATGTCAGAGGACTAAACTCAAAGAGTTGCAGGGCTCCATTCCTTCTAGAAACTTCAGAAGATAGTTCTTTTCCTTACCTTTTTCAGTTTCTAGAGACAGCTTGCATTCCTTGGCTCATGGCCCCTTCGTCACATCACTTAGAGGATGGAAACTTTTGCTTCCATCCTCACATCTGCTATTCCTAACTCTTATCCTCCCCTTACCCTCTTAGAAGGACCCTTGTGATTATATTGTGGACCACCCAGATGATGATCCATAATAATCTCCATCTCAAGATCCTTTACTTAATCACATCTGTAAATCTTTTATACCATGTAAGTTAATATATTCAGACGTTCTATATGAGGATTAGGATGTGGACATCTTTTGGGCTGTAGAGCCCCATTTCCTGCAGTGCTTGAGTTTTAATAAAGGAGAAACTAATGGACCATCATAATGAATCTGAGCTTTTAGAAATTAGAAAATGACCATTTTCTAATTGTGGGAGTTTGGGAAACTTCCTTAATCTCTTTACCTTTGCTTCTTTGTGCGTAAAATGGGGATATTAATAATACCTACCTCATAGGTTTGTTCAAAGAATAAAATGAAATCGGGTATAGGAGGTTTAGCAAAGTTTCTGATAAATCCTAAGATCTCAATGCATTTTATCCATAATTCTTTTTTTTAACATCTTTATTGGAGTAT
>RJWK010066158.1:0-11896 GCA_004363435.1 Platanista minor | reverse complement strand
GTCTGACTTTCCTTACCAGCAATGCAAGGTCCACGAGGGCAAGGATTCGTATCTGCTGTGTCTTTATAGCCACCATCTAGAAAGTTTCTGGCATGCAGTAAACCCTCAATAAACATCTGGCGAATAAATGAATGAATAAGTGATGAACAGCTCACTGAGAAGATAATGCTACGACGATGGTGGAACAAGGTTCTGGAAGGAGTAGCTGGGAAGGAGTGTGCTGAGCCTCCTCGCCCCTATAAATGAGTGAACTTGTGGAAAGAATGTCACCAGTAGAAAAGCCTGTTTCTAACGGTTGCCTTTTGGAAAACGGAATCTGGAAATCCCCAGACCACATTTATGGCATTTTTTTTCACTGCCAGCAAACAGGCAGACACACATATGTAGGGAAAAGACCTGGATCCTTAACCTGTGCAATTCTACTCTTTGCAAAGGTGCACGTGCTACTGACTAGGGCTGAGGGTTTACCACTCAATGGCGTTGTCTCGGCTGGCATCATCTTTGCAGTCCGAATCCAAGAAGATGTCCTTGTATATCCTCCCGCAGAGGCAGAACATGTCGGGGGCCGGGTGGTCACAGCTCTGCAGAACCTGGAGCATGATCTGCAGAGCCTTCTCACGAGCGCCTGGGCTGTTTCTTCTGAAAGATTCATGTGATAAGATGACAAATGTCTGAATCAAGACACGGGAGTATATATGCATTCATTCTGTGAAAGGCTGGTGCTTTAGCAGGAAAAAAAAAATCTAAATTATATTTCATTTTTCATATTCAAATGAAAGAACTGCTTAAGATCCACACCAGTAAGTCTCATTCAATCATACTCTGTCCTACCTGATCCTTGCTCTTTAAATTAGACCTAGACTGTAGATGAAAGCATATGCAGATCAATGCATTTGGAAAGACAGAAAAAAAATAATATGGCAGCCTCCTGTCGTTGGATGTGAGAGTAAGGATTTCAGAAGCTAAGCCTGAATCATGAGGATGAGACAGTTTGACACAAGGTTCTTTTGGAAAAGCGGCAGGTCCCCAAATTCAGAAAGACAAGATGAATTTAGAAATGTATCCTGGCATTTCTTGACCTGAAATGCCTTGCCATCTTCAAACGGGGAAGGACTCTAGTAATTCCCGTTATACCCATCGGAATAAAAAAATGATTTATATTCATAAATCACAGTCTTCTTTATTATTCCATTACATGGTAAAATTTTCATTTTATGTACAGGAAATGGATTCCTTAGACAGTTGTTAAAATAATTTGTTGCCACAAAATAACTTTGAGTTTGCGGCTGTGAAACAGTAACAGTGTTCCTGTGAAGGTTTGGAAGCACAGGTCCATCAGAAGTGAGGACTGATTAACTCAACTATGGCTAATGATATTCATACTCATATTATAGTATAAAATATTAAACATTATAAAAAGAAATGAAACAACATCTATGTAACACTGCTGTGGAGAGATCTCCAGAATATCCTGTTAAGACAAGAAAGCAAGATGTTGAACACTGTGCACAGAATGCTACCTTTTTATTAAGAAAAGGGGGGGGTGTGAATAAATAAATGCATCTGCTTTCATTTTTTCAAAGCGGAAGATAAAAGGTAACAAAAATGGCTACTGATAGGTGGAGGGAAAAAACATGATGAGGGGGACAGGGACAGATAGAGGTTACACTTCTTGGAATTTGACTTTGAAACTATTGATGCATAAGATTTTTACATAATTATAAAAGAAAATGAAATAATTTTTAAAATGTTGCCTAAAGACACTGTTTGCCAATGAACATACCACCTGAATTTGCGGCTGGGGCAAAACAAAACAAATGAACCCGTGCATCCGGTTGATGGCTTTACCCACAAAAGAGAGAAACTAGTTTATCACATGGCTTAAAAACACAGCAGTTTGACTGTATTTCCCTAAGAGGATATAACCTAAGGAAAAAAATATACATGCAAAGAAATCTTAAAAAGTTTCCAGTAATCATACTGTTAGTGATAATACTAATACTGGTATTTTGAAAATGCTATATATTTACAGTATAGAATACAACAAACAATGATGTTAATTTAATATCATGAGGAACCAGGTTTTTCAGCATAAGAGATACAAATACAAAATCACAGAAGTAACAATCCTATAGTTCTCAATTTGAATTGGGACATCAGTATGAATTCATGAGGTGGTTTCCCCAGCACTGTCTACCAAAAAGGCCCAAAGTAATGACCAACTCAGTAGCAATGAGAACCTCCAAGCCCTGACTGGGGTCTGTAAACATTATCTCTCACTAAAGAAACCAGGACTCCTTGAAAGAATCATTGATTCCAGATATGTCTAAGATGATCCTGGAACATCTTAACACACAAAGAAGCAAAGAAGCTACGAAACTCATAGCAAAGACTCAGGAGCCAACCGGAATCAGTTTTTGGCCAAAAAGGGGATAATTTGAGCGTTAAGAAGAACAATAACTATAAAGCATTGGAACACATCAACTATCACTGAAATTATGAGTTCATAATGATCTTATAAAACCTCACTGGTCACTCTTGGAGGATGCTAACAAATGAATTCATTGTTTTTGAAAACTGCTCAAGGCAAAATTAAGCATATAGCTTCCTTTTCCCATACAAACTGTACACCAGGGTAACCAAGTCACTGATGAGTGAAAATTTCTCTTTATAAAGTATTTGTGCTAATAACTCAGGCATTAATTATAAAACGCAAATATCACTATTTTACAACCCCTAATGAGATAACGGATCTACGCAATGATCGCAAGGGCCACTAACATCACAAAAAGAGAAAAAAACGGATAAAGTATACAATCAACTATTAAGTATTCTTTAAAAAAAAAAATCAAACCAATCTAAATAGACATTTCTCCCAAGAAGACATATGGATGGCCAAAAAGCACACGAAAAGATGCTCAACATCACTAATCATTAGAGAAATGCAAATCAAAACTACAATGAGGCATCACCTCACACGGGTCAGAATGGCCATCATCAGAAAATCTACAAACAACAAATGCTGGAGAGGCTGCGGAGAAAAGGGAGCCCTCTTGCACTGTTGGAGGGAATGTAAATTGGTGCAGCCACTATGGAGAACAGGATGGAGGGTCCTTAAAAAACTACAAGTAGAGTTATCCTATGATCCTGCAATCCCACTCCTGGGCATATATCCGGAGAAAGCCGTAATTCAAAGAGATACATGCACCCCAATGTTCATTGCAGCACTATTTACAACAGCCAAGATGTGGAAGCAACCTAAGTGTCTACTGACAGAGGAATGGATAAAGAAGATGTGGTACGTATATATGATGGAATACTACTCAGCCATAAAAAGAAATAATGCCATGTGCAGCAACATGGATGGACCTAGAGATTATCATACTAACTGAAGTAAGTCAGACAGAGAAAGACAAATATATGATATCGCTCATATGTGGAATCTAATTTTAAAAAATGATACACATGAACTTATTTACAAAACAGAAACAGACTTACAGATCTTGAAATCAACCTTATGGTTACCAAAGGGGAAACATGGGGCAGGGAGGGATAGATAAGCATTTGGGATTAACAAACACACACTACTATTTTTAAGATAGATAACCAACAAGGACCTACTGTTACAGCACAGGGAACTCTGCTCAATATTCTATAGTAACCTATATGGGAAAAGAATCTGAAAAAGAATGGATATATGTATATGTATAACTGAATCACTTTGCTGTACACCTGAAACTAACACAATATTGTAAATCAACTATACTCCAATACAGAATAAAAATTAAATTAAAAAAATCAAACCAGAATCTGAAATAAGCCTCCAGATTTAACTACCAACTCACGGGGATTGGTGGGGGGAGGGATTTACTAAATTACACCACAGGGATATGATCAGCAAAATCCAGAAATTTGGAAATTCTACAGGACAAATGGCTTCTTTAACAAATAAATAACAAGGAAAAGAAAAAATAAGAGAAGGAGAAAAGTTGATATGACTTAAGAGTCATATCAACCAAACGCAATGTGTAGACTCTGTCTGGATCATGTCAAACCAACCCACTGTGAAACAAAACAAAACAAAACAGACAGATAGACACACACACACACACAATTTGGAAAATCTGAACACTGATATTAAGGAATTATTGTCAACTTTTAGGTATGATAACGTAATCATGATTATGTTTTATAAAAGTCCTTAACCTCCTTTAGGGACACATACCGAAATATCTAGAGTTGAAATGGCATGTCTTTGTTTCATAATTAACCCAGTGTTGCAGTAGAGGGAGTGGGCGCGAGGGTGCGGGAAACAAAACTGGCTTGTGATGGTAATTACTGAAGTGGATATGGGAGAAACGGGGGTTTGTTACGTTATTCCTTACTTTTGAATGTATTTGAAATTTATATAATAAAAAAAGGAAAAGGTACTCATCCTGACTCAACAATTCTACTTCTGGAATCTGTAATATAGAAATAATTATACACACACACACACACACACACACACACGCTCCCAAGAATTTTTGAACAAATGTTTATCACGGCATTGTTCATAACAGTGAAAAACTAGAGACGATCCAAATGTCCATTAACATAAGAGTGGTAAAATATACTTTGTAACAACCAAACTATGGAATATCATGCAACCCTTGCAAAGAGGCAAATCTGTATGTAATTATATAGAAGAACGTCCATAACAGTTCATGGGAAAACAAACCGCTGAACTAAATGAATAGCATGATCCCACTCTTTGCAGTAAACTCTATTTACATATAAGTTTATGTGCAGAGACAAAAGTCTGGAAGGACACACATTAAATTGTTCAAAAAATCATTGTTGAGATTTGTACAAGGTGTTCTTGTGTTTATTTTACTAATAACTATTCTAATAAAGGAATAAAGAGATTATTCTTTTTAATTTCTTGGCAATTTTTTTTCTTGGAGTATAACTGCTTTACAATGCTGTTAGTTTCTGCTTTATAACAAAGTGAAGCAATTACACATATACATATGTTCCCATATCTCCTCCCTCTTGCGTCTCCCTCCCTCCCACCCTCCCTATCCCACCCATCCAGGGGGTCACAAAGCACCGAGCTGATCTCCCTGTGCTATGCACCTGCTTCCCACTAGCTATCTACTTTACGTTTGGTAGTGTACACATGTCCATGCCACTCTCTCACTTTATCACAGCTTACCCCTCCCCCTCCCCATATCCTCAAGTCCATTCTCTAGTACGCCTGTGTCTTTATTCCCGTCTTGCCCCTAGGTTCTTCACGACATTTTATTTTTTCTTAGATTCCATATATATGTGTTAGCATACGGTATTTGTCTTTCTCTTTCTGACTTACTTCACTCTGTGTACCATCCTTGGGAGAATGGAGAGAACAGTCACTCAAATAATCAGATAATTTTCTCTAGCAGGACCCTAGTTGAGAAAGGCTGTTGTAGGCGCTAACCTGTCTTCTTTTCAGGTACAGGTCCTCAGGAAAGAAAGCAAAAAAGAGCCTGTTGTAAAACTGCCAAGAAATTATGGCTGAGTAATATTCCATTGCATATATGCCATGATTTCTCGGCACTTTTACAACAGGCTCTTTTTTGCTTTCTTTCCTGAGGACCTGTACCTGAAAAGACTACTACGTCATCCAAGAAGACAGGTTAGCGCCTACAACAGCCTTTCTCAACTAGGGTCCTGCTAGAGAAAATTATCTGATTATTTGAGCGACTGTTGTCTCCATTCTCCCAAGGATGGTACACAGCTAGCCCCATTAAGGATGAATAAGAGAGCTCATTCAATTGATACAATGAAGGCATTCGGGCTTAATTCTCTTGCAGAACCCAACCTGGGCTGAGAAGGGCTAATCCAGACACTTGGCATCCTTCTGGAAGCCTGCAATAATTAAGCCTCTATTTCAACTCAGACTTTTTCTATTTTCTAGCTTGGTCTTGCTCTAATATATTGGATCCTTCCTCTCTTTGGCCACAGAATCTAACTTTACCAGCCTACGAACCAGACCTGTTGATAAACAGCTCACCCGTGATATTCTTTAATTTTTAAAAGCCAACAGCTACCAACTCAACTCAAGTTTACTAAAGCATTTAAGTAATTTCTAGAGTCTGTGGCGAGAAAATGGAAAAGATTAAAACTTTAATGAGGTACAAAATTTCTACACCTGTTATGAGCCAACTTTTGAGGTGCGAAATATTCAGGATTCTGAAGAGATGTACTTTTTTAAATGCTTAATTATTGATCTGAGTTCAGGTTTGTTTGGTTGGTTTTCTTTAGACCAATTTCATCAAGATTTCCCTTGAACTTTTTCATTAACTTGAAACTTACCCTTGTTACTCAAAACAAAAGGTCTTTTGAGGATAAACAAAACAAAAAATCAAACATTTGCAAAGAGTGAAAAGCAAAGGGATTTTCAGCTTAGAAGCCACTTTGAGACAGGTGCTAAATAGCTAGTCCCTTTAGTGGTTAATAACCAGTTGTTCAGACCTGCTTATAATTTTCAGATCCCAAAGTATCCAAGAACAAGCCTATAGATAAATACTCCTGTGTGTAATCACTCCAGCCACATCCGTTTCTGATAATAAGGGCATTTCACAATTTAAGAGAGGAAGTTAACTAAGACAGTGGGGTCTCAACCTTGCCTGCATATTAGAATGACCCGAGGAGCTTTAAGAAACCTTGGTGTCCAGGCTGTACCTCAGACCAATTAAATTAATCTCTGGAGATGGGATTCAGGCATCAGTGCCTAATCCTGGACATTCTGATTCAGTAGCTCTGCACCACTGCTAAAACCACTGATCAATTCTCAGCCCTTCTCTTCTCTGACCTACCTACCAACCGCATTCGACAGTTGAGCACTCCATCCTCCTTGGACCACCTTCTTTACTCGGCCTGCAGGATACCATACTTTCCTGATTTTCCTTCTACTTCAATCTAATTTTCTGGTTCCTAGTCACCTCTCTGATCTTTCAACATCGGAGCGTCCCTGGGCACAATGCTTGGACTTTTCCTCTTCATGAGAAACTGCATCAGATCCCTTGGCGAGAGCATCCAGTATCATGATTTTTCAAACCATCTATATTCTGATGACACCCACATTTCTATCTGCAGCCTAGAGTGCTCCCCTAAACTCCAGACTTACATACCCACTGCCTTCTTGGCATCTCGTTTGCATGTCTAATACCTCAAACTTACCATGTCCAAAATGAAACTCTGGACTGTCCCGTCAAACCTACTCTTCTCACAGTCTTTTCCATCTTATTAGTAACGGCCAATCCACTCTTCCTATTATTCATGCCCAAAACTTTGGAGTCATGCTTCATTCCTCTAACACCCTTTGTTCAATCAACAAAAGCTGTTGGCTTTTATTTTAAACCACATCCCAAACTGGCCTATTCCTCATGGAATCCACAAGGACCACCCTGGTCCAAGTCACCACCACTTTCTGCGTCCACCCTTGCCCTTCAACACAGCAGTCCAAGTGGTCCTGCTAAACTCAAAGTCAGGTCATGTCTCTCAAAACTCTCCATACAAATCAAATATCTGATAAGAGGTTAACATCCCCCATATGTAAAGAGCCCATACAAGTCAACAACAACAACAACAACAAAAGAACGTCAAAATCTGATTTAAAAATGGGCAGGGGACCTAACAAACATTTTTCCAAAGAGGGCATGCAGATAGCTAACAGGTACATGAAAAGATGCTCAACATCATTAGTCATCATGGAAATGCAAAAAACAATGAGATATTACCTCACACCTGTTAGCACGGCTATCATCAAAAAGACAAGGGATAACAAGTGTTAACGAGGATGTGGAGAAAAGGGAAATCTTGTGCACTATTGGTGGGAATATAAATTGGTACAGCCATTATGGAAAACAGTATGGAGGTTCCCCCCAAAATTAAAAACAGAACTACCCTATGATCCAACAATTCCACTTCCGGGCATTTATCCAAAGGAAACAAAAATACTAATTCAAAAAGATATCCACACCCCCATGTTCACTGCAGCATTATTTACAATAGCCAAGACATGGAAAAGCCTAAGTGTCCATAGATAGATAAACTGGATAAAGAAAATGCGGTGTGAGTGTGTGTGCGTGTGTGTGTATACACACACACGCACACACACACACATGTTCACAATGAACTATTATTCAGCTATAAAAAAGAAAGGAATCTTGTCATTTGCAGCAACATGGATGGACCTTGAGGGCATTATGATAAGTGAAGTAAGCCAGAGAGAGAAAGGAAAATACTGTATAATCTCACTTATATGTGGAAGCTAAAAACAAAAACAAAACTGAATTCACAGGTATAAAGAAAAGACTGGTGTGCCAGAGGGAGGGGTGGGAGGTGGGCAAAATGGGTGAAGTGGATCAAGAGTACAAACTTCCAATCATAAAATGAATAAGACTTGGGGATGTAATATACAGCATGATGATTATAATTAATAATACTGTATGTGTACATTTGCAAATTGCCGAGAGATCTTAAAACTTCTCATAAGAAAAAATTTTTTCTACCATGTGAGGTGATGTATGCTAACTAGAATTACAATATATACATATATTGAATCATTATGCTGTACACCTGAAACTAATCTTAAATATTATGTGCCAATTACATCTCAAAAAAAAAAAATCCCTCCAGTGGCTCCCATCTCAGAGCAAATGCCAATTCTCTTATAATGCCCTACAAGGTTCAAGGTTCTATAGGATCCGGTTTCCAGTTATTTCTCCAACCTCATGTCTTAACATCCACCCCTCTCCCCCCACCATCAGCTACTCTGCTCCAGCTGCACAAGCCGCTCTGATGTTTCACTTGCTGATCCCTCTACCTGGAATGCTCTTCCCCCACATGTTTACACGGTATGTTCCCTCATCTCTTTTTGATCTTTTCTCCAAGTTACTCTCTAGTAAGTGAGGTCTTCTCTGAGCATTCAACTTATAATCGCAATCTCCCTGTCCCACTAGCCTTCCTTATCACCCTAACCTGCTTTAATAATTTTCCTTATTTTTAAATTATCTCTCCCCATTTGAGAATATAAGCTCCAAGATGGAAGGATTTTGTTGTCTGGTCTGTTTTCTGCTGTGCCCCAGGGCTGAGAACTGGATCTGCTCAAAAAAAAGTCTATTAAATGAATGACAAACGGAGCAGGACTAAATGTACTGACATGAAAAGACCTCCAAGCATTGATTGCTAAGTGAACAAAGAAAATAACAGAACATATCCTGTATGGTCTTGTATTTGAAAACCCCTGCAGTATGACATAGTTTAATAGTAGGTAAACACATACAAAATTGTCTGGAAGGACATACACCAAACTGACAAGAGAGGTTACTTGTGGAATATGAGTGGGATCAGAGATTAGAGTTACAAGGCACAACTACTTCAAATGTCTTTTTTTTCGATTTTTCACAAGACTATATAAACATATTCATATATTATTTACACAATAAAATGCACAGAGTAAAAACAGAATACTGGACTGGGAATCATACAAAGCTAGATTCTGGTTATTTTCACACATGTACTACCCATCTGAATTTGCAGCAAGTTACTTGCCCTTTCTGTGCCCCAGTTCTTCACTTGGAGAGTATGTTTTTTTTGTTTTTGTTTTTTTTGCGGTACTTGGGCCTCTCACTGTTGTGGCCTCTCCCGTTGCGGAGCACAGGCTCCGGACGCGCAGGCCCAGTGGCCATGGCTCACGGGCCCAGCTGCTCTGTGGCATGTGGGACCTTCTCGGACCGGGGCACGAACCCGTGTCCCCTGCATCGGCAGGCGGACTTCTCAACCACTGTGCAACCAGGGTAGCCCGGAAAGTATGTTTGACTTTGCTTACCTCACAAGGTTACTGTGAGCTACAGGTCTGCCAGAGCACTGTTTTGTCACTAACCATCCTGTCTGCCTATCCATCTTTTCTAAACTGTGTGTCTATGAGAGAAAGTTCATAGGGTGGGAGACAGCGTTCCAAAAAAACCTTTCTTCTAAGCCAGCCCTAAGAATTAACAAGCAAAAGGTCTCATTAGACCAGTGTCCTTCCAAGAACAAACTGTTTCTTAGGTTGCCCATCAAAAACCTTTTAAGAGGGCTTCCCTGGTGGCGCAGTGGTTGAGAGTCCGCCTGCCGATGCAGGGGACACGGGTTCGTGCTCCGGTCTGGGAAGATCCCACCTGCCGCGGAACGGCTGGGCCCGTGAGCCATGGCCGCTGAGCCTGCGCGTCCGGAGCCTGTGCTCCGCAACGGGAGAGGCCACCACAGCGAGAGGCCAGCGCACCGCAAAAAAAACCAAAACCAAAAAAAAAAAAAAAAAACCTTTTAAGAGACTTCCGCTTCCAATTAGGACGTAGAAGAATGTGAAAGGCCTTCAACTCCTTTGGTAACAATAAAAATCCAGACAATACAACAACTATACTGAATGGAAGGAAGAACTTCCTTGATTAAATGAATTCTAGAGAAAAATGAACCTTTCAGAGGTGAGCAGAGAGCCGCGATAGCTTCCATGTTTGGGTGCCTTGTCTAGGTACTGATGAATGGAAGAGAGAGCCTTTCATAGAGAACCTTTACAAGGACAAGGAGAAAATCAGCCCAGCTATGGACAGTATTACGGGTTGATGGGACAGAATGGGATCTGGAAGTCCCCAAGCAAACACAGATCACTTAGTGTAATAACTCTCTTGCCTCACACCCACCCTCTGAATTTTGCCAAGGAAGCCACAGTGAAGGAAACGCTCAAAGGGAGAAGGATATCACAAAAATTGTCACAGAAGTCGGATTTGTGGCCCTGCGAAAACTGAATCTAAAGATTTCAGAAATATCAGCAAAAACCTTCGCTGCTCAAATACTGACAGGATCAAAAAGGCAGCAGAGGGGCAAGAGGTTGGGGTTTGGGCTAATCACAAGTAAACTAAGTCTAATTAAAAGGAGGGCCCGGGAGGACCTTCAAGACTGCGGAGGAGTAAGACGTGAAGATCACCTTCCTCCCCACAAATACTCAGAAACACATCTACATGTGGAACAACTCCTACAGAACACCTACTGCACACTGGCAGAAGACCTCAGACCTCCCAAAAGGCAAGACACTCCCCACGTACCTGGGTAGGGTAAAAGAAAAAAGAAAAAACAGAGACAGAAGAATAGGGACGGGACTGGCACCAGTGGGAGGGAGCTGTGAAGGAGGAAAGGTTTCCACACACTAGGAAGCCCCTTTGGGGCAGAGGCTGCGGGTGGTGGAGGGGGAAGCTTCGGAGCCACGGGGAAGAGCGCAGCCACAGGGGTGCGGAGCGCAAAGCGGAGAGATTCCTGCACAGAGGATCGGCGCTGACCGGCACTCACCAGCCCGAGAGGCTTGTCTGCTCACCCGCTGGGGCGGGCAGAGCTGGGAGCAGAGGCTCGGGCTTCGGTTGGAGCGCAGGGAGAGGACTGGGGTTGGCGGCGTGAACACAGCCTGCAGGGGGCTAGTGCGCCACGGCTAGCCGGGAGGGAGTCCGGGAAAATGTCTGGACCTGCCGAAGAGGCAAGAGACTTTTTCTTGCCTTTGTTCCCTGGTGCGCGAGGAGAGGGGATTCAGGGCGCCGCTTAAAGGAGCTCCAGAGACGGGCGCGAGCCGCGGCTATCAGCGCGGACCCCAGAGACGGGCCTGAGACGCTAAGGCTGCTGCTCTCGCCACCAAGAAGCCTGTGTGCGAGCACAGGTCACTCTGCACACCTCCCCTCCCGGGAGCCTGCGCAGCCCGCCACTGCCACGGTCCCGTGATCCAGGGACGGCTTCCCCGGGAGAACGCACGGCGCACCTCAGGCTGGTGCAACATCCCGCCGGCCTCTGCCGCCGCAGGCTCGCCCCGCACTCCGTGTCCCTCCCTCCCCTGCCCACCCCACCCCCC